>CAXFZM010000072.1:0-44897 GCA_964007475.1 Hybos culiciformis
TTTGGTAAATCGCATTTGAAGTTTAAATGCAAATAAAAAAAAACTGAGCCGAAAAACTTACCTGTTTTTTATTTTCTGCTAAACATAAAGTTTATGAACAATGTTTTGACAGAGATTCAGATAGATAGTCCTAAGTGGGTTAAAGGTTCTTTTCAGTCGAGAATGAATTATCGTATATGCCATTTACGATGCATTTGTTTTGTTTCCAAACACGTACGATAAATTAGGTACAAATACGATACTATAATATTTTTTTCTAAATGTCATGATTTAGTACTATTTATGCAGACTTACTATAAAATATTAAAAATTTTAATTTTTTCTTAAACTTTTTTTTAATAAAATAAATGAAAATTCTTTTTCGAATTAAAAATTAAAATAATTCAGAAATATCTAAATAAACCTTAATATAAATTTAAGAAAAATACATAAAAAAAACATATGTGAGTAACGGGACACACGGAAGAAGTGAAACTTCATGGCAAGTAGTATTTTCTGGGAAGGCTAAATAAATATTTAAAATGGCCAAGGGCATATAAGATATGACGCCGATCGATTTTTTCGACGGCGACTAGTTGATTTTTGCCCTTCGAATGCTGCGGCCAGTCGACTTAAAATTACTTGTTTTGGGGAATTCGGCGGCTTAGAAAAAATTAAAACCCAGCGACTGCTTGTTCGTATTCTAATTTAAATTCCAATTATATTCCGGAAAACAAATTACCGTTCGCATTACAAAATTTGATGAGAAGTGGAATTTAAAAATTTAGAAAGAGAAAAAAATTTTGTTGTTGAAAATTTTGACTTTTTATCTCACTTTTTATCAATTTTATTTGGTTTTTTTTTTTTCATTTTACTCGAATTTGACAACAAAAATTGTTGCCAACTATAATAAAATTTCAAAAAGTGAGTGAAAGTAACTATAAATATAGAATTTTAACCCTGACAAACTAGAATATGAAAGTGGAATATACATATTCCGGAATATATTTTTATATGAAAAATCCAGTTCATTTTCCTGAAATATTCCGGAAAACAGCATATTCCACTAATGCGAACACCATATTAGAGATAAAAGCATTTAAAAATTCTAAAATACTTTTTAAGCTCAAAAAGTTTAGTGGCATAAAATTATTTCAAAATGGCTAGATTTATGGCAACACTGATTGCAGATGATTTCTACTATATTTTAAGCTGTAAACACAATTCCGGTTATTAGCGACAATAATGTATGAAAAAACAGCAGCGTGGCTTAAATCATGTTTTCTTTTTGTTGCCCGAAAAGTTTAACCTAAAATAACTTTTTCAAATATGCCTGAAAAATTTCATGTTTATTAGTACTTCTTCTGAAATGGAATTGTAATAAACATATTCCTCCTGCATTTTATTAGTGTAATTTAATGTCAAAAATAAATTACACTAACAAACTACAAATTACATTAAGAAAAATTTTTTTCTCATTTCATCTAACCACTTGGTTAGGGTTCAGTTTCATCAAAAATTGAATCGAATAATCTAGTTATAAAAACCATCCACTAGAGGGACATCTGTTAATTCAATACAATTAGAAAGAGAACACAATATAAATTATCATTGTTTATTTTATTCTTTTCTTTTTATTTTCATGACAGCAGAAATGCCATGAAAAGTTTTTGAAGTGGTTTTTTTTTAAATTAATTTTATGAAAATAATGAAACATAATAAATTTAAATGAAAATTTTTAATTTTTTTTCACATCGATTTGGAAAAAAATTATTTTTTTTTTGCATTAAATAAAAAATTGTATAATTTTTCTTTTCGCGGATATGAAAAAAAAAAATTAGTGCTAAGCAGAGCTCGAAGTCTGACCTCAGTCGGTCAAACACAACGGTCGCCGAAGAAATTGGCAAAAAATTAATTGGTCGCCGTCGATCCAAAAAATCAACTTCAATCGGCTGTGAAATTTTTCTATATTTTTGATTTTTTTTTCAATAATTTTAAAAAATAAAGTGAAAAAAAATTTTTTTTTATAAATTTTTTAGTATGGAGCCGATTTGAGTCGCTCCAGTCGCGGTCGTTGGTAATTTTCTTTTAGCAGTGAGTGGTCGGTAAAAGTCATCGACTTCGAGCTCTGGTGCTAAGTGCACAAAATTGTGAACGAAAAATAGAAAATTGTGGTTAAAAAATAAAAATATAATTGGAAAAATATTTGAAAATAAAAAAGGTTTGTGCCAAAAAAAAAACTTGTTGGTTCCCGGAAATTCATATTGTTTTTTTGTTCTTTCGTCTTTATTTCACAAAATTTTTTATTATTGTTTTTTTTTTTTTCCTTTTTTTTTGACAATAATCGTTCGGATTTTGACAATAGCCGTTCGGATTTTGCCTTTTTTTTTGACAATAATCGTTCGGTTTTTGACACTTACATTTTTTTCACTCTCAATCACAATGCCTCTAAAGAAGTTTCACTTCAAAAATTCAATTCTAAAAAACAATATTAATAATTGTTTCAAAAAGAATTAGCCTTAAAAAAATAATTAACAAAATACTTATAGTATTTGGAGTCTTATAAGCGAGCTCCACTCAGACTCGTAAACTAACATTTAGCTCGAACCAGGGCCGGTCCACCTATATGTGCATGATGTGCACTTGCACAGGGCGCCTAACGAATAGGGCGCCTATCAATTGTAGTGAAGAACATGCAAATGCATTCGAAATTGGCTACTGTGCCACTGTGCACAAAAAAACTCTAACCTGAAAAAATCAACACAGTATACAATTTTTTTTTTGTATACCATGAGCGCCTAATGTGCAAATAAAAATTCAGCATAGAATAAAATCAAGATAATATACATAAAATATACAATAAATTATTGCATAATACATAATTTTGTTGGCATTGTAAGTTTTTTTGGGTTGATAGTATATATAAAACACTCTTATTGCTCTTTATGATAACGATCTTATAAATAAACGATCTTATAAATCTTATAATTACTCTGCCTGCAGGGCCGGTCCTGCTATATGTGCATGATGTGCACTTGCACAGGTCGCCTAACGAATAGGGCGCCAAGCGATTTGTAGTCAAGGACATGCAAATCCATTCGAAATTGACTACTGTGCTACTGTTCGCAAAAAAACTCTACCCAGAAAAAAATCAACACAGTATACAATTTTTTTTGTATACCGAGATCAAATTGCACATTGTATAATGTGCAAATAAGAATTCAGCATAGAATAAAATCAACATAGTATTTATGTAAATATTTTTTTTGGTATACACTAGGTAGAAAAAGTCTGCGTACGGGCTCGTTTCTTATTTTTTGTTCAACATGTTCCCAGTTTTTGATGTCATTTAAAAGTACTCTATGAAAAAAGTTTTTTTGTGAAAACATTTTCTTTTTTTTCAAAATTTAAATTTTGAGAAATAATATCAATTTTTTGAACTGTCTGAGTACAGCCTGTTTCAATGCCGCGTCTCAGAAATTAACTAGTAATCTCATTTGAAAGGCAATTGAATGTAGATAATTTTGCGCCATATAATTTTATCTGTACGATAAGGAAAAGTGTCAAAAATTATAGCTTAGAACTGCTGAAAAATAGGTTAGAACCGCTTCTTTTTATGATTTTCAAAGGCGATTTTTGACACTTTCACTTATCGTACAGATAAAATTATATGGCGCAAAATTATCTACATTCAATTGCCTTTCAAATGGCATTATTAGTTAATTTTTGAGACGCGGCATTAAAACCGGCTGTACGCAGACTTTTCCAAAAATTGATATTTCTCAAAATTTAAATTTTGATAAAAAAAATTTTTTTACAGATTCCTTTTAAATGACATCAAAAACTGGGAACATGTGGAACAAAAAATAAGAAAACGAGCCCGTACGCAGACTTTTTCTACCTAGTGTATGTATATTTATTTGAGGACTAGCACTAGAACTACTGGGAATACCTCGTTAAAAAAAGCGCTTTAGTATAGTCTACTTCAGACTTTGAACTGCGGCTCTTAACATAAATTTATGCGGCTCCGGAAATCATTTTTTTTTTACACTGCATTCGGCTCGAAGAACAATTCTGACAAATTTTTTTTTTCACCCGGCCTAAACTTTTTTCATTCTAAACTACAAATCAAGAATTTTTTTTCCACTGTAAACTACAAATAAAGAATTTTTATTATTTTATAAAAATTGAATATTTCTTTTTGTTTCAGTGACCTTACTATGAATTCTGTTCAGAAAGTTAAATTTTCTGAAAGTTGCATTCTGATCAGAAAATAAATCGGTACTTTGTATTCTGTTCATAATGGACAAAAAGTGTTTCCGTAAGTTGAAAAAAATATTCTGAAAATAAATGTCAAAAAAAAAACAAAAGTATGCCAAAAAAAAAAAAATACACAAATTTCAAATAAAAAAATAAGATTGAATTTTTTGAAATAAATTGAATCTAGGATTAAATTTTTTGAAATAAATTGAATCTAGGACTATTTTAACAAAATGTGTTCCGTAGCCCTATTTTGGTTATTAAACGAAGAAGAAGTTGAAAAGCGAAGACAATTGAATTCAATACAACGAAGAATTTTAAGAAATAAATCGAACAATTTTGAGCTTCCGAATGATATTTTTGTTAAACATTTCCGTTTAAACAAGCAAGCTTTTCGTTTCGTGCTGGACGAGATAACGCCGAATTTGTCCCATTCTGTTAGGTCCGCTGCTATTCCTCCAATTATAAAATTAGCTACTGCTCTGAGATTTTACGCTCAAGGAAGTTATCAACTCAGTGTGGGTCAAGATTTCCACTTATGCTTAGCTCAGCAAACCGTTTCAAAAATTTTAACATATGTATCGACAGCGATTCAAAACAAACTTTGTCCCAAGGAAATACATTTAAGATTAACACCAAATGAAAAAAATTCAGTGAAAAAATATTTTTATGAAAAACATAAATTTCCATCAGTGATAGGTGTAATAGACGGAACACATATTCAAATTTTGAGACCTCACGTAGCAGAGCATCGATATTTTAATAGAAAACTGAAACATAGTATTAATGTTAATATGGTTGTAAGTTTTTGTTAAAATACATTAATTTTTAAAATACATATAATTTTATACAAACTTTTTATTTAGATATGTGATCATAACTTGGTTATAAGATCTGTTAATGGATGCAATGGTGGATCTTCACAGAAGTAGAAAATACATTTGGGCTTCTAAAGCAAAGATTCAGATGTCTACTTTCAGCAAGAGAACTACACTACTCTCCCCAAAAAGCGGTTGTATTTTTAAATGCTTGTTGTGCGTTGCATAATATTTGTATTAGATATAGAATTCATTTTGATGAACCACTTATTCCACTAAATAACAATTCAGATCTAAATGATAACACAATTGATTGTGATTCTAATAGTAATATTTTCGAAGTAGCTAAGAGAATAAGAAATGAAATTAAAAATTCGTTGTAAATTTTAAATAACCAATTTTAAATTGTATAATGAAGAATACTTAATAAAGTAGAGGTAATAAGTTTTGCCTTATCTTTTAATTATTTTTTAATCAACATATTTTTTTTATATATTTTCATTTGAAGTATAATAAAATACAAAATAGTCAATTATTACATGTCTTTTATATATAGGTATATTTCAGTCTTAACAAAATAGTCAAAATTACAAAATAATCAATTATTTCAGATCCTCTTTTAATAATATATAAATAATTAATAAAACAGCCAAAATTACAGCGCACTTATGAACAATTAATTAATCGCTGTCCTCATCATTACTAAGTTTATATTTTTCTGGAAGTCGTAGTCCTAATTGCACTTCTTGCAACATTATCTTCTTTTTTTTTAATTTAATTTTGTCAATTTTAATTTTATTGTTCTCTTCATTTTTTTTTTTTCCTCTTCATATTTTAATTTTTCTAGTTTATAACACTTATGCATCGTGTTTTCCATATCTCTAAAGCTACTTTTTAAACCATTAATTGAATTAGTCATCGTCTTTAGTTCCGTGGTCAGAGATGCATAATAATTTTCTTGTAGGTTTATTTGTTTTGTCAACATATATTTCATTTACATTTTTTGTCTTTTAATTTTGGGTTGTCTATTTTCTTGGTCTTCAAATTTATCAGTATCATATACAGTTTCTTCTGTATCTATTTCACATCCAATATCATCAACAACCATTTCATGATCTGGTGAGTCAACGTTAATTCCAAACGCTTTTGTATTTTTATTCCTGCAATGGTTGCTTTCATATCACATATTTCAATCACTTTTTCCTCTAAGGAAGTGAATGTACAAATTTTAGATGGTTCACCGCCAGTTTTATTCATGCTATTGTAATTCGTTCTTAATTTTTTTCTGGTGTAATCTTTGTAGCTAGACCAAACCTAAAAAAGTCAAAAAATATAACAAGATATTTCGAATTTATCATATTTTAAATAATTCCAATTATATTTAAAATATTTCGAGTTTAAAGAGATTTTTTATTTGACGAGGAAAATTAATTTAGTCGCCAAAAAGGAGATCTTTGAAGTTATTTTATTTTCTTTTTTAAGAAATAACTTGAATAAAAAATTTAAAAAAGAAATAATATCTATATGTTACCTTTTTCCATCCTTCATAATCGTGTGTAGGTGGCCCCAGAATATTTAATTCTTCGGCCATATTTTTCCACAAATTTGACGCCTTCTTTCTGGCTTCTGGAGTTTTGCAATAGCCCCTTGCAAACTCAACATTTCTTTCTAGTGTTTCAACCAACACTTCATACTGCTTTTGATTGGTGTATTTAGAAGATTTCCTATAAATTTTTATTTTAAAATTTTTAATTTATTTCTAAAAAAATTAAAATAATAATCAAAATTAATTTTTTTTAGTTTTACTTACATTTTTTTCCTCGTTTGAAAATTTCGTTTTTGTTGTTCCGATAGCTTTTTGTTGTCAGACAAAAATTCTGAATTGTTATAGTTTTTTTTCGTTTTTTTTATCTGATTTTCACATTAAATAGTACCAAAAACGGCAACTCTCGGAATAAATTCTGAATTTCATTTAGGGGTTCTGAAATTCAGATTACACAGTACCGATTAGCAACTTTCAGAAAATTTAACTTTCTGAACAGAATTCGTAGTAAGGCCACAGGTTGGAAAAGAAATTGGTTGGTCCTTCCGGCGGATCCCCACACAGAAAGAAATAAATTAGAATAATTGACTAATCATAATTAAATGAATCAGCTTTCTTTAATTTAACTAATGTTTTAAACAAATTAATTACTTAAATAGTTGAAAAAAAATTCAAAATTGACTGATTTTTCTAATGCAAATTCATTGATTTGAGTTTTAAAATACAAATAATTAATTGAAAGAATTATTAAATTCAATAGTTGTTTTTAACAATTCATTTATTTGAAATATTAAAACAAATTTGTTAAAATGAAAATTAAGGTAAATTTTAAAATTATCTAAACATTATGTGATTCAACAAATTTAATTATTTGATTTGAAATAAATATTTCAATATATCAACTACAAAAATAGTAGAATTGTACAATAACATTCTTTGACAATTGTAGAAAGTTTTCATAGAAACCGATTTTATATTGTCTATTAATACATTGTTGTATATCACTGACATAGCTCAGTGGAAGAATTCATAACATTGAACAAAACGGTTAAGCAACGCCTCGTTGTGATAGAACTTAGATGGGTGACCGACCAAAAAAGCTAAAAAAAAAAAAAAGCAATGTCTCGTAGTGGATAGTACTTAGATGTGTGACCAACCAAAAAAGTTTAAAAAAAAAGAAAAAACAAAAAAAAAACAAAAAAAAAAACCAAAAAAGTTAAAAAAAAAAATTTAAAAAAAACCAAAAAAAACATTTGAGTTGTTTTTTTGTATTTGAGGGGTCAAAAACGGATAATGCAAATTAGATATTTCATTTAAATTATTAAATGAATCAAATAATTACGATTTGTAGCAAATCATTTAATTAAGAATAGCTGGTTCAATTAAACAGTTTAAATGGCTAAAATTCAATCACAAACATTAAATGATTTTATTTAAAGTTTAGATGAAAAGGCTACTCTTTTTTTTCTGTGCATCCAATTGGGAATATTTTGACGACGTCAAGAGCGTATTGGCAGACAGCAAATTTTTTAATTCAACTGATATGATGGAAGAAAGTTTTTCAGGTAAATTTGTTTTATTATTATCTGTCCTAGCGAAAAAAAAAAAACGATTAATTTAAATTTAAAAATTAATTTTATTAAAAATTATTTTGGGAAATAAAAATTAATGTTTATTTATAAAAATACTGCACAAATAATTGTCATTCACATTATTGTATTATTAATAAAATTTTATTTTTAGAATCCAGTTATTCATTTACGGAATGCTCGAATGATGCATCTACATCATTTTCACACATACCACCAATACCAAATTCATCGGTTTCAACATCAGCATCATATGAATCAACAACATCAACACCTGAACCGTCATCTAATTTATTTACTAAAAAAAGAAAAAAAAAAGACGATACTATAATAGAACTATTGCAACAAAATACAAAAATATTAGAAAATATGAAAGAAATTAATTGTGAAATTTTGGAAATAGAAAAAATTAAAGCTGCATCAATTGCAAAATATGTAGACAAATATTGTGAAAGATTTTGAGTGCTAATTTTTTTTTTGGAACAATTGACAAAGGTTGTTTTTTAATAAGATGTACTGAATCACATGTTTTTGAATCCTATATAGGTATCTTATTAGAAAACAACCATATGCGAGTCAATATTCCAACAAAAAAAATTTAGCATTCAAAATCTTGCACTATATACATTTGTATTTTGTTGCAATAGATCTATATCAACAATTCAATTAAGACTGATGAGAAAAATTGTGATACATTTTTTTAAATAAACATTTTGGTTTTATTTGTTCATTGTATTAATAAATTTTTAATAAATGTTAATTCTTTGTTTTATTATCATATTTATTTGAAATGATAGAACAACAACAAGATAAACAACGAAATTAATAAAGAAAAATTTTATTAAAATAAATAAACTTACAAAAATATGTTTTTATTGCATTACGTATTTGAGTCTCTTCACTCGTGCTTGCAAAGTTTTGTAAATTTGGTTGTTCTTTATTTCTATTTCTCTCATTTTCCATTAATTGATTTAACCATTCTGTGTCAATGTTATCACGTTTAGAGTTCAGGAAATTATGCAGAACACAACATGATTTGATTATCAATGCTGTGTTGTCTATTCTATTATCCAATCCTTTCCCTAATCTCCTAAATCTGGCTTTCAGATGCCCAAAAGCATTTTCTACTATCCGACGGCATTTTGATAGTCGATAATTGAACAGTTTTTCGCCGTTATCAGGTTCTGATTTAAACGGGAAAGGCTTTGATACATATTTGGATAACCTAAACGCTGAGTCTCCAATTAACAAAGGCGGTACTTCTATGGAATTTATTGTTTTGCTGTATCGGTGCAATAATGAATTTTTGCTGCTGTGCTGTTTTTTCAGCAGTGATTGTTCAAAAATTGACGAATCATTGCACCACCGACCAGGACATCCAACATTTATATAAGTGAAGTTGTATCTGCAGTCAACTGCAGCAAAGAGTATCATAGAGTACCAACCTTTGTAATTGTAATAATCAGTGGCGTCTTTTTGTGAAGGTTTAATTTCAATGTGAGTTCCATCTAAAAGTAATTTAAAATAGTAAAGTAGAAAAAATATTAAAATTAAAGCAATTTACCGATAGCTCCAATGCATTGAGGGAAACCTAGTTTTTCAAAGCCCTCAATATTTTTTTTTATTAGTGTATCGGTCAGTATGAATTGAGGTACAGAGGCTGTAACTGACGCCAAACTTCTGCGCAAAATTCTAATACAATTTTCCCAAATGTTGACCTTCCTATTCCGAATACATTTGCCACGGTCCTGTATTCGGATGAAGAACCTAACACGTACAGCGCTACGGCAATTTTTTTTTTAGGGGTATTGTCTCTCGGAATGGTGTGTCCAATTTAGCCAAATTTGGAGTAAAGTACAAAGGGCATCAAACGATTTTGAATTCACCCGTAAATTTTGTTTAAAGAAAGCTTCGCCGTTTTCAGTCATTTCATTTTAAAAAAAATTATTGCTGCGTTTCTAAAAAAAAAAATATTGAAATAAAGTATAATTAGTTGCTTGCCAATCAACTTACTAGTGACCAAATTCTACGTGTAGAAATGTTTCTATACTTCAGGATGAAAAGTCTATTAATTTTAATGTTGTTTTCAATTAATTGTAGTTCCAACTTTCTTCTTTTATTCAACAAAATTTTCTCTTCCTCACTCACTACCACTAGTTGAAAAAATTCTTCATCCATTTCGATTTCCATTATTTTTTTTTCTTCTAATTATTAAATATTCTTTTCAAATTCTAATTAATTGTATTTTTTGTTATTATTTTTTAAATTTTATTTTAAATTTTTTTGTTTGTTTACACTTTTTATTTATTTTTTTTAACTAGCGTAAATTAATATAGTGTGGACGCATTTATTAAAGGTGGAGCTCGCTTATTACAAGACATTTTGTAGTTTTATCACATATGTCATAGAATTTAAAAAAAAATCAAAAAAACTTAACACTTAAATGCCTAAACTAATCAAAATCCTTTCTAATTAAAAAGTACATACATTAAAGGTCTACTAGATAAAGTTGTACTAACATTGGTGCCCAAACTACGGCCCGTGGGCCACATACGGCTCGATAAGCATTTTGTCTGGCTCGTTTTGAATTTTATGATTAATATATCTACAAATTTTCATAAAATTATATTTCTTTTTAAGAATTTAAAAAAAATACAAAATAAAAGTTTTTTTGTTTATATTTATTTTTTATTTCGTTCAGTAATAATTCTTAAACAGAAAAAAAATATTTTATTTTTTTTTAATTTGGCAAGAATACTGGATTACTTTGTATACGAATTCATGCATAATAAAGTAATAAAGTAATATGAAAAATATAGAAGGCTTATTTTTTTACATTTAAATTCAAAACGACAAGGTATTAGTTTTAGAGACTCGAGATACTTTTCCAAAAAATACATATATTTACGCATTATAATTAACATAGTTGTCAAGTGCCTGTATTTTTAACTGAATTATAGTGAACTAAAATCACCGGAATGAACAACAAACGTAAACATAATAAAATTTTGTTCTTTTTAATTTTATCAATAATTTTTTTTAAAATATCAAAATATGTGATTTATTTGTAATATGTAGGACTAAGTTGACAGAATGATCTTTTAATATTTGGCCCCAAACCCTCTGATTTTTTTTTAAATGGCCCGTGGCTATAAAAGATTGGGCACCACTCTACTAAAGTATTAGACTAGGTATAGATGCTTAAAAAAACCAAACATAAAAATATTCAATATGTGTTATAAAAATATTTTTAAAACTTTTTAATTTTGATAAATTAAAATAATATGTATTAAGATTTCATCAAAATTAACCAAAAATAAAAAAGTAATATTCAATTTGACATAACCATTTCGTTCTTTACAATACTTTATGATACACGATAATTTTTTTTTGTTGAATAGTGGTCTAGTATCGTAGAGATATTACCTAGAAACAAAATATGAGATCAAAATGGAAATCAGATTATGATATTTGTACATATCAGTTCGTTATGTATGTACGTTTGAATAAAAGTGTACATGATTGTAAAAAATTAATTATTTATTTATTGTCCTTGCGATTTTTTTTATTCAATTACGAAATAATAAAAATGTTTAATTCAGCAGTTAGTTTCCGAATAATTTTTTTTGGAAATAAGGTCGAAGTAAATTTTATGATTTTCTTTTTAAAATTAATTGTAATAAAACAACGTTAAGTGGTTTGAAAAATTATTATTAATGTAATAATTTAAAAAAAGTACAAAAAATATTTCTTTTTTATATTTAAATTAAGTTACATACACATGTGTTTTTTTAAGCTAGTAAAAAATAAAATAAAACTTACACATATTTTCTTTTAAATTTTATATAACTTTTTCTATGAGCATATGAAAATACATACTTTTTATTTGAAAACGAATAATTTAAAACTTTTTTTTTATATAAAACATTATTAAGAAAGTAAAATAATATACCTAATGTATAAAAATGTAGTTCTTAAAATTCTGAGTTTTAAGAAAACTCTTACAATCACTTTAATAGAAAAATGACAAAATACTAAATTATAATTCAGGTACCTAGGTACTTAAAGTAATCAAGTTCACATTTAAGTAAAAAGTGAAAATACTGTTAATTAAATTAATTAATTTAAAAATATTTAGTATCATACACTAAGCTATTTTAAAGATTCAAATAAACATTTAAAATAATCTACGTCTGATTTTGGTAAGAAATTAAAAAACTTTTGGTGTCTTGAATTTTCTTAGTTAAGACCTCTTTAGCACTCAGTTGAAAAACGAAAAGATTTCCAGGTGTTCCTAATTTATTTTTTCCAGATTTGAGCAAGCAACCACGTCGAAAAATTATTTCTGCTGCAAAAATTTTATATGGAATACGATAAAATACTACTTATTTCTCTTTTATTTTATTTTATAGTACGTGTTACCTTTTAAACACTTACGATAATATAATATTTTGGGAGGTTATAATTTCATATTTTCTAAGTAAATGCGATAATTTTTTTGAAATCTTCATTTTTAAAAATTCGTATGCTTGTACGATAAAATAATTCTAATCAATTTTGTAGGAAATTTTTCATACAATTTTTATCGTAAATCCGAAATTTTGGCGCATTCCTTAATGTAATATTAAAATATCAAATTTTTGGCTTTTACGATGAAATCGTGACTCTGTATCTCAGGAACGGAAGCAAATACATAAACACGGGTTAGACCATTCGAAAGAGCTTGAAAAGTTTGGTACTGCCTCATACTTAACTCATTTTTTTGGGTTTGGCGTTTACGATAATATAATTTTGGGGCGACGAATTTACTACTTGTACAATTTTTGACCACTTGTACAATCTATATTTTATAGAATTAACGGCTACATGACATAACCACGAATGTCATAATAAAACAGCGAATGTCATAATAAAAAATACATTTTGTCATTTCGCTGTTATAACTTTCTTTTTCTTTTTTGGAAAAGGCGCTGGGGCGGCGCAGTGAAATAAGGCCGCGTGGAGGTCTAATCTCATTTTTATAAAGGAAATAAGACCTCAATAAAAAATCTTGTGAGGTGAGCACAAAAGGCAGGGGCAGCAGGGCGAGGAGCGGGCGGTTGATCAGTGAGATTTGCGGCGCCAGCCCGTCGCCCTGCTGCCCCCGCCTTGTGTGCTCGCCTCACAAGATTTTTTATTGAGGTCTTATTTCATTTTGAAAGATGAAATTACTACGCGGCCTGATTTCATTTATCAAAATGGAATTAGCCCTCCGAATTTTTTATTTTGTCGCTGTGTTATTTCATTTTTCATGATGATTTTGGTCACGGTCGTATTTCATTTATCAAAATGAAATAAGGCCGCCAGGACTTTTTTTGCGGTCTAATTTCATTTTTCAAAATGATATAAGACCGCAGCAAAAAAATCCTCGCGGCTTTATTTCCATCCCCCCGCTATGGCACAATTTTTTTTTTGGCGAGCTTGTCCAAACGAATGGGACGGTGTAGCGATATATGCACAACAGCTTTTCCATACATTTTGCTTAGTTTTTCACGGTTATAACTTTACCATAGAGAAACCGATTTGGACGCTTAGAGATGCAAATAAAAGGTATTGAAATTTCTGTACCACACGTATTCAAAATCTTAAAACATGAAAATAATGTTATTTTTTGCAGTCAAAGGATACCCAAATTTTTTCACTTTATTTTATTTGCAAAGCTTAATTCAATACCTTTTAGTTGTATCTCTAAGGGTCTAAATCGGTTTTTTCTACCAAAAGTTATGAATTTTTAAAATTATGGGTGTTTATGAAAAAATGCTAAACGAGCCTTGCTCGTACACCTTACTATAAAATGGTTTTTTTAATTTTTCTGGAATGCTTCAGAAAAAAATTTACTTTTGAAAATAATTTTTTCTTCTAAATTTAAAAAAAAAATTTTATGAAGAAAAAACAAGAAATATATAAAATGTTGAATGAAAAATTTTAAAATAAGGAGTTCGAAGATTAATGAAGCAGGGCTCATTTAAATAATAATGTAGAGGAACAGAATTGAATTATCAATATCACATTGTTTCAAAGTATCTTCTCAGTCAGTTACTAAATATCAAATTCAACTTACAAAAAATTATATCCGACATTACTCTTTGTTTTGTTTATTTTTGTGTAGTTGTTTTTTTTTTAAATGTTTTAACTTAGCTTAGGATGAAAAATAGAAAATAATAATGGAAAAGGAGGACAAAATGCGAAATAATCAAAAAAAACGAGGACACTTTTTTTACTACCAAACTTTCCCCAAAAAGGAGGACGTCTGGGAACCCTAAGCTCAGTGGAAGACTCTACATCACATTGAACACAGCAGTTAAGTAACGTCTCGTAGTGATAGTACTTAGATGGGTGACCATAAACAAATAAAAAAAAACAATATAAAAACAACAAAGGTAAAAAAAAAAAAAAAAAAAAAAAAAAAAAAAAAAAAAAAATTTAAAACTTCCTCCAGCGTACAGAAATTATTTTAAAACTAACAAAGAACTGTAAAAGTACAAACCAGGTGAAAACAAAATGTAATAGTTCATGAATTATCGTTGGATAGAAAAAACCAACGATAATTCATGTAAAATCACTAAAAATTTTTACCAGTGTAGCTTTTGGTCCTTTTGGTACTCAAACCATTACTTTCTAGAGGGTAACTTGATATTTCTGGAAGTATGTCGATTCAATATATTCTTGAAGTCAATTTATATTTATTTGAGCGAAATTTAATAATGTTTTATATAAAAAAAAAGTTTTAAATTATTCATTTTCAAATAAAAAGTATGTATTTTCATATGCTCATAGAAAAAGTTATATAAAATTTAAAAGAAAATATGTGTAAGTTTTATTTTATTTTTTACTAGCTTAAAAAAACACATGTGTATGTTAGCTACGTACGCAACTTAATTTAAATATAAAAAAGAAATACTTTTTGTACTTTTTTTAAATTATTACATTAATAATAATTTTTCAAACCACTTAACGTTGTTTTATTACAATTAATTTTAAAAAGAAAATCATAAAATTTACTTCGACCTTATTTCCAAAAAAAATTATTCGGAAACTAACTGCTGAATTAAACATTTTTATTATTTCGTAATTGAATAAAAAAAATCGCAAGGACAATAAATAAATAATTAATTTTTTACAATCATGTACACTTTTATTCAAACGTACATACATAACGAACTGATATGTACAAATATCATAATCTGATTTCCATTTTGATCTCATATTTTGTTTTTAGGTAATATCTCTACGATACTAGACCACTATTCAACAAAAAAAAATTATCGTGTATCATAAAGTATTGCAAAGAACGAAATGGTTATGTCAAATTGAATATTAGTGATGGGGAATCTCGTTCACTTGACTGAACTGTATTGAGTCGTTCGTTCTTTTTCAGTGAACGGGTTCAATTGAACGGCTCTTTTTAAAACAAAAAAAAAAAATTAAAAAAAAATTTTTCAATTGAACGACTCTTTTCAAGAGCGGGTGAAAAAAATGAACGAACTATTTTTACTGACCGAGTTAAAAAAAATTGAACGGGTTCAAAAAATGAACGTAATATTTTTACTGACCGAGTTAAAAATATAGCTCAATTGAACGACCGATAAAATTAACTCAAATCAAAATGAACTTTGCAAAAATAAAAAAATACCAAATGAAATAAACTGAAAGTGAACTGTGAACTTTAGGAAGCATTAATTCATCTATTATTTTTAAAGTTAATATGATTTATTTTTATTATAAAAAAAATAAAAATATTTAGAGCATATTAATCTACTAATAATTATTCAAATATCTATATTAGCAATAACCGATTATATCAAAAAAAAAATTTTTTTTTTATCTTTTTATTAATATTTTTTGTTATATTTTTTGGGATAATTTTTTATGAAAAATAAAACATTCCTTTAAATATTTAATCTGTTTCCCGTCAGTCTTTCTTATTGTATTTTTTTCTATGGATGTCGTGTGGCATTTTCAATTGAAAAAGACGATAATTTTCAGACCAGTAAAGAGGTAGCTATTGTCCACAGCTACACTTACATAACAATCTAACAACACCAACACAATTTCTCTTTCTTCCTTATAGCTGAAAAATAAGTGTACTGCTCTTTTCAAATATTTATCTCTTCTCTACACCTACAGAACTTTTTTTTTAGAAAAGAACGATGAACGGTGAACGGTGAACGATATTTTTTTTTTTTTACTGACCGATCGGTCACCGTTCACTTTGGTGAGCCGTTCTTTTTAACTCGTTGGTTCATGAACGACCCATCTCACTTGAATATCTGTGTTCCGGATAAAAGTAATACACACAATGATCACTCACGGATATGTTTCGTTCTCATTTTTACTTTGTTTACAGATTTCCAAATGACAAACAAATTATTGAAATTTGGACACGAAAACGTTGGTTGGATATTTAATTTTTATTTCTAATTTACATATTACGAAAATTGATTTGCTTATTAATTGAAAACTTTATTCAAACTTTAAATTAGTTGATAAAAAATAATTAAAACGCTATAATGAAGTATCACTGGACTAAACCTGCACTGAGCCAAAAAAGACGTCCTAAATTTTAGGACTTTTGGCATTAAATCAAGTTCTAGTATTTTTATACACAAAACAACAACAAATACATTTTTTTTATAAAAAAAAACAATATTTAAGTTCTTTCGGTATCATATCAAGTACAAACTGCTCTAAAATCGTAAAATTAATTCCCAGAGGCATAATTTTTATGGCCAGAGGCATAATTTTCAGTACCAAGAGAATTAATGTTATTCCAAAAATTCTTGAATTAAAATATTTGAATAATTTTAATACTATGGCCGAATGGTAGAGTGATTGAATGAAATGCTAAAGACCAAGGTTCGAATCCCGACGAAAGCATAAGAAAAATGTATACGCTATTTATATTTTCTATTTTGTGCTTATGAATAATTTTATTACTATGGCCTAATGGTAGAGTGGTCGGTTGAAATGCCGCAAGACCGAGGTTCAAATCCCGAAGAGGGCATAAGAGAAATAAAATAAGAAATTAGAAATAAAAAAAATAGAAATAAATAAAAATAAAAAATAAAAAAATTAAAATAAAAATTTTTTTTTTTCTCTTTAAAAAAATTTTAAGCCCAAAAGGCATTGATTTTAGTAAAACCGTCATTGGACGGTTTTTGTTGCGGAAAATACATGATTTTATGCATTTTTACATGATTTTAGCACGTTTTTTATCTCAGTGTGTGAAAATGCAAAAAAAAAATCATATTACGAAATCGCATTAAAATTACATTTTTAATTTTAAAGTAAAATAAAAACACTCATAAATTCTTAAACATAGGAAAAGTGTTAACTTTTAAGTTCTATTTTTCAATATTGAATTTATTTCATAAACACGACATTTTGAATCTGTTGAGGCAGCCATAAATTTTTTTCCATTAATGGGCACGTATCATAAATAATATCTGCACATGGTAACGATTTAACCTTAATACTTTCACCAACATTCCATAATGCTAATTGTTTGACATCTTGTACATAAGCACAAATCAGTGAATTATTTTCAGATACTGGTATTCATTTGTACATTGGAATTTTAAAAGAACCAATGATTAAAAATGCAATTTTGTATTTTTATAATAAAGCGTATTTAAAAAAAAAAATAAAATTATTTCATATTTTTTATAAAAATATTTGAAAACTATTTAATTTTACATTTATTGTATTTATGTAATAAAAAAAAACAAAGATTCATAATAAAAAAATAAAAAAATTTAAATTTTAAATGTAATACAGCCTATTCGCTAGCATCGGAGAGGGTTGGTTGTCCATGTAAATGCTCTGCAACGAGAGTAGCTAATTTTTTTGCATATTGTAAAACTGCTGGAACTGGTGTAGTATCATTACAATCGTAATACAAATGACACATTTTACCTGTCAGTAATTGCATATATTCTGGTTTTAATTTCGAAGTATCATGTAAAACATTATAATTTGTTGCAGACGATGTGCCTTTAGTTACAGGTAGAGATTTTAAATTAAAATCATATCGTTCTGGTAATGTTACTACATCATCAACAACGGTTCCTGGAGGTGGATTATCTGCTACGAGAATCTACTTTAAAGAATCTAGTGTTGCAGGTTTTTGAAACAACTATAAAAGTTAATTTAGGTTCTTCTGTAGTTTTGTGCTCATAACAAATTTCTTTGATTCGTTCAATCTAATTTTTTATTTCAAGCTCGAAACAATGCTTCAAAGATCCGTCACCAACACTATCACGATAAATAAGAATTCTGCTCGGTAAAGTATTACGAATTTTTATATATTCCCGGATTGCATTACTCATATTTATTTCTAAATCATTTGATAAGAAATGGGTTGCATCACATCTGTGGTGGCATGTTAAGTTGTCATTCGAACAGCGAATATGTATCGAACATCGAAGCGAGTGGATTTTTTGGCAACATGTTAAGATTTTCTCGCTTCGATACTTTCGAAAATCATTTTCTGAAATGATTTTTGACGTTAAAAAAAAAAAAAGGAGCAAAAAGTAATTATTTTTATTTACATTTATTAATTATTTTTATTTACATTTATTAAAATTATTTTTTTTAATTTTCATAAATAAAAATGTTTACCTACCCACCTTTAGAATAATTTTTTTTTATTAATATTAAAATAATTTTCTTTTAATTATTTTATTTTTAAATAATTAAAAAACAAATATTTTTGTTTATTCAAAATTAATTTTTATAAATAATTTTGAATAAAAATAATTTCTTTTTTCATACATTTTTATTATTCGATTCCGTATCACTTGAAAATTTTTTTGTGATACCGTAGCGAGAAAACGTAGAAGCGATTTTGTCATAACATACTGCCATTCGATCGAATATCGAATATCGAATTTTTCGAAATCTTAACATCCCACCACTGGTTACAGTTGAAAAAATGTTTGTTCAATTATTTGATCCATTGCCACTAGAGCAGCATATATTTTGTTTTTATCTTTTGTACTTTTACAAATAGCGTAACCACAAACTATTAGACCTGTAAATGGTAAATATGTCATTCGACGACATCCTCCAATTTTTGCATTCATTTGTATAGAAACTTTTGTTGCTATTGGGAGAACATTTTTAGACAAAATCTAGAAAAAATATGTTTATTTTCAATGTTATAAAAAAATATTTTTGATGGAAATATCTTACTCTTTTAGTTATCACTTGATTTGGTATTGATAGATCAATTAAACAACGTCGTTTAATTATTCCATATCTGAAAAAATACCTTGATTTAAAAAAAACATCACAATTCATTTAGTTACGATAGAAATTTTAGATAATGTTTTTATACTAATATTAGTTACATACATATCGAAATAATATTCATTCTTAGAACTTATTTCAGTAATATTAAAAATAATTCAAAGTTGGTAAAATATCCAAAAATCAGTACTTATTTGTCGGTTGTGTTACTAAACAGTGAAACCAGTATAATTTGTGGTTCTTTGTTAGCTGCCGCATCTAAAGCTTTCTGATGTGAATTGCCTCGATCATCTTGAAGAATTATACTGAATTAAAGAAAAATGTATATTTTTCTTGTACCTAAATGATTTCTTTTTATAAAGTGGTTTAATATTTCTTACTAATTTGGCAGCAAAACGTTCATACCCATTCCACGAGCTGCACTTAAAAAATTTTGAACAAAATTTCTTGTCTCCCGTTCCATATTGGCTTGCGTTATTACAACCCAATTATTGATAGCTTTGAATTCTGGTTCAAGTATTCGACTATCGAAATTAACTAAACTATCTTCAAATTCTAAATTCCAATCTCGAAGAATTTGTTTAGATGTTTCAGTGCTTCTTAATCATCCATTAAATCGCATAAGTTTTTCAATGCGGTTATTTGGATCAGGTTTTTTAAATTGATTGATTGCTCTCAATCGTCTCAAAAAAGAACAAAAAAAAGTTAAAATCAAACACCAAAATTTTGATATTTAATGGATTCAAAACAGTTCAGATCACTTATCACTCCGTATTAAGGTACCTGCATTTCAAAAATTCCACTAATTATTTCCATATGCATTGCATAAGTGTAATAAAATTGGAATAGTAAATAGAATTAAATTAAATGGAAACAGAAGATAACGAAAACGACTAGAAACTGAAAGTAATCTGAGTTACAAGCTTCTATTCAGTGTGTTTATTATTTTACGTAAATCTAATTTTTTTTTTACAATTAACAAATAAAAAATATTTTGAATTTCAATAAACCATCTCCAAATAAACTAAACCATAAAAAGAAAATAATGAATTCAGATTTGTGTACTAATTTCTTTTTTCGAAGCTACATAGGGGTAAGTGGCCTAAAACGGCATAGGCGGGTAAAAGGGATTTTCGCTGTTGTGACGTTCCTAAGCAATTAATCATCCCTATTCTTGATTTTTGACCTGTAAAGATCGGTGCAAATACGGAAGAAAAAAAATAGAAAAATAGAAAAAAAAAGTAAGTTTTTGTTTTTTTTTTTTTTGTTTGTTTTTTTTCTGATAGAACTACAGTAGTTATCGTTTTGTTTTTTCTTGCGCATATTATAGTCTGGATATGTATTAGCTTTCATACGAACACGTTCGTACGTGTTTATTAAACCTAAAAAAAAATACGATGAAACAAACAAAACAAGTGAAAAAAGGCAAAAGGGACTACGTAGTAGTTGGGCAAAATGGGATACTACTATACCCATGTGCTTTAACACTTTGAGGCCCACGTCGTACGAAATAGTACGACAGATCACGTGATCTACTGTTTCAGCTATAGCTGAATCACGTGAACTTTTTCCGGGCCTTGAAGGCTTAAAAAGGATACTTTGGTTGTATTTTGTTTTTATATATATATATTTTTGTTCAAGCTTTAGAAAAGCATCATTTATTTTGTTTTTTTATATATTTCATAAAATAAAAATTAAATAAAAAATAAAAAAAAATGTTTTCGATATTTTGTCCTTCATTTCTAGCAAAAAATGTCGTAGTCCATTTTGCCCGATCGTGGTGTCTGTTTTACCCGACCATTTTTTTTTTCCAAAAAGTGAGACTTTACGCAGAAAAATCATTCCAGAGTAACGGGCGGATTTGATCCATTTTCTAGTTCTACAGATTGTAGACAAAAGATTTCTTTATCGAAAAATGTTCTAATGTCTTATTTGAAAATTTTTCCAGATGAAAAACTTTCCGTTTTAGGCTACTTACCACTATATTTATTTAAATCGAAAAATCTAGTGAAAATTCAAACCTTATTTAATTAAATTTTCAAATTATAATATTATAAATAAATAGAAATTATACTTTCATATTATGTTATTATTTAATTTTGAAAAACTTACTGAACATTTTTCCTCATGTCTTTATCAGCGACTTTCGCACAAACAGGAATAACTTTTTCAATTGAGATAATGTATCCTGGCCATAATTCAAATTTTAAATTCGATCTAAAAATATATATATAGTTTGAAAAAAAAAATTTAATTGTTAATGAATAAAAAAAGAATAAAAATTTCTTCCAATAAGTTGCAAGTTTAATCCTTCCGTAGAACGCCGCAGTGTACAATATAATAATTGAAATGATTGCTTAACATTCAATTGAACGATTGCAACGTATTTAGGTTAGGTTAGGTTGTAGCGGGTCGGAAAAAGATCTCCTTGCACCTCGGTAATTTACTCGTTGTACTGCCCTACCCGATGGGCCTATAATTCCCCATCGAGCCAACTCACCCCTTTGACGAACCTAATTAAGTCCCTTGGCTTATGTCTTTGCAGGTCCTCAAGGTCCTGCAAAAAATAATCCCCCAACATCCTTGCTCTCCTAGTCCGAATCGTCGGACATTGGCAGAGTACGTGAGGTGTAGTTTCGGGTTTCTCAGATTATTCTCAGATAATCTGCTTAGACTTTTCTCTGTCCAAATCTCCCCAAACCTTTTTGGTGGTTTTGTTTCCCTCTGTGTTTTTCCCAGCCCCTCTCTGTCTATTCTGGCTTTTAGTCCCGAGGAGCACCTGAAAGATTGTACTCTTTCCAGAGTGTTCCCGTTTCCAAACTTCGCAAGACTGTCGGCTCTCATATCTCCCACACCTTCCGAGTGGCCTTTAATCCATATAATAGCCACTCGATTTTCAAGACATATATCTTCAAGTGCCCTCAGACATTCCACAACTGTCCTAGACCTTACCTCTGTTTTGGTAAGGGTGCTTAAGGCATTTTTGCTGTCTGAGTAAATCCTAATCTCTCTTCCTTTTATCTCCTTATCCTTCAATATCCTAGCTACCGTCATTATGGCCATGGTGCAGGCGCAGCCATCAATGTCGGCAGCACAAGACATGTCAAGTTCCTGACAGTAAACCCCCAGTCCACAGTGTCCCTCTCTCTTGGACCCGTCTCCCTTTGGGATCTCTTGTCGCGTTTGGTTCACCAGAACCCTGGATAATTTATTCACGTTGAGTGATCCTGCGATCTTATCCCAAGGTATTTCCGCAAATAGCTCATTTCTTATACCCTCGGAGAAGTCTCCCACCCTTTCTTGCGATGTGAGATTTTTCCCTGCCCTATCATGCATAGCCTTGCTATCGTGTACATAGCTGCTATCTGTACATGTAGGGTTAGTGGTCTCAAATCTAGAATTGTCTCCAGCGAGCTGGTCGCCATCGATCTTCCCGCTCCGGTTATTCCCAGACAGGCTGATCTCTGAATTTGGTCCAAAAGTTTAGTCACTTTCTTTTTCTTTGTGGCTGGCCACCATACCAATGCCCCATACGCGACCATGGGTCTTATGACACAGGTATAGATCCAGTTCACAATCTTCGGGGAAGGATCCCAGGTCCTACCAATGGCCGTTCTACAGGCCCAATGGGTCCTCAGAGCTTTCTCCTTTTATTCTCCGCGATATGCTCATTCCAGGTAAGTTTTTTATCAAGGATCCCTCCAAGATATTTTACCTTGTCCTTCATTTCTAGACTCACCCCTCCTACAATAGGTACTGTAAGTCCCTCAATTTTCCTTTTCTTAGTGAAAAGACATAACTCAGATTAACTAGGGTTGAGTTTAAGTCCGCACTGGTTTGCCCAGCGGTCTATTAGATCTACTGCTAGCATCTTACTATTTATGTCGTTTCCTGTCTGCCTCGCTACTATAACCGATATATCATCCGCATAGCAGCATGTGTCTATATCTTTTTCCTGCAACGTATTTAATAAGTATTTTATAGGTTTCTCCTTGTTTTGATTGTGTTTCCAATTCCAACCAAGGACTAGATAATTGATGTAAAGGGTTTTTTTTTTAGCGGTATAGAACTTTGAAATGGAATAAAACAAAGATGATTTTTTAAATTGACATGAAATTTACTTTATTCGAAAGATAATCTTCTGACATTATAATTTAAATATGACTTCTGGCATATGACCGTTACGGCTGGCTCGGACGCAGTCTAATCTGGGGGTCCAATTTTCAATGACATTTTCCAACATTTGTGGCCGTATATCGGCAATAACGCGGCGAATGTTGTCCTCCAAGTGGTCGATCGTTTCGGGCTTATCGGCGTAGACTATAGACTTCACATATTCTCACAGAAAATAGTCTAGCGGCGTTAAATCGCACGATCTTGGAAGCCTACTCACGGGTCCGAAACGTGAAATTATGCGGTTACCAAACATTTCCTTCAATAAATCAATTGTGGCACGAGCTGTGTGACATGTTGTTGAAACCACAGCTCCTTCACATCCTAGTTGTTCAATTGATGAACGAAAATTCAGTAATCATGGCTCTATAGAGGTCACCATTGACTGTAACGTTGTGGCCAGCATCGTTTTTAAAGAAGTACGGACCAATTATTCCACTAGCCCATAAAGCACACGAAACAATCAGTTTTTCTGGATGTAACGGTGACTGAACATACACTTGAGGATTATCGTCACTCCAAATACTGCAGTTCTGCTTATTGACGTATCCATTCAACCAAAAGTGAGCTTCATCGCTAAACAAAATTCGTGCGATACGTATTTCGAACAGAACCATGATTTTCAAATTAAATTTGCACAATTTGGAAGCGTTGTTCAGGCGTCAGTCTATTCATGTTGAAATGCCAAACCAAACTGAATATAAATCACTTGACAGCTGACAAAATGGCCGCCAGTCAAAAAAGTGTTGCCAACTTAAAGTTCTCTTAAAAAAACACCCTTTATAACATATAACTGTGTACCATCAAATATGTAACCACTAAACTGAGCAATTGGTGGTGAAACATGATACAATTTTAGTCGTTTTAAAATTCCTTCGGTACCACATTTTGTGACAATAACGCTAACGTCTTTGACAATTATCGCCTTTTCATTGCCTTTTATCGCCTTTTCCAGCCTGTGTAAATGCGGGGTTAGCATTTTTTAAAATAGATTTTCCAGGTAATCACTAAATAATTAATGTTTTCTTTTCATATTATAAATGGACTTGGTTTTTATAGTTATTTTTATTAAGATTAACGATTGTGTATCATATTAGGTTTAAATTTTTTACATTTTAAAGGAAATTTTTTTTTAAAAAATAAAATATATTTATTTGTGCATGCAATGCAAATACTTTAAGAAAAAAAATTGTAATCAGTTGAATTGCATCTACACCAGAGAAATGCATGAGTACACTTGTATTACAAATCACTCGTGAATACACTTGATTTATTCAATATGTGAATAGTTCAACTCAAAATAGAAACAAGTGTGAATATATGATTCATAATATTTTTTCAACACATTAGAATTGTATTGAGTTTTTTGTATCAAGTCAAATTTCTATTCGCAAGTATAGTGAATAGTGAAATATGTATTGCGTATATTGAATGCATTGGGTAATCTTCTAAGGAAATTTAATTTCCTAAAAAAAAATTAAATATTTCGTAAAAATTTCCTAAAAATTTCCTAAAAAAATTGTTAAAAATGTACCTATACTTAATTAGATGATATTTTTTTCATTCATACGTATTGTTTTTATATTAGGCACTTGCTGCATTCATAGCATTCATAACAAAAACAAATCAACATCAAGTGGTATTGAGTAGATATTGTTGTTTTGCAAGTCAATGTAATATAAGTGTTTCTTATGTGCAAGTAGAATATGAATAGCTCTTTTTTTTTCTGTAATTGGTATTATTCTGTATTGAAATATTGCGAGTGATTTGTTTTTGTTTATGAATAGTATTACGCAGTTCTCTGATCTACACGGCATAATTTGGGATTGTTAATGATATATAGTATAGATAGTAATATTTTGTAGAAAACAAGCGCCAATATTCTTACCGGAATTATAAATGTCAAATATTCATACTCGGCTCAATCCTAATAAATAAGCATACAAGTACTGCAGATTTATAACACATTTTTTTAAAATTTAATCGCTTCAGCCTATTCCCTGCCTTTAACACTAATGCACGCAGATATTTCTTTAACTTTAACCATACACATACCGCATTTATGTTTTCAACTGTCAACCGTCCGTCAACATCCCAACCTCAATTTTTTACTTTAAATTACCCAGTAGTTAGATATATACAAATTGCCAATAGTTATTATATATGATAATAAAAAACTTAACATTCCAAGTTTTGTGGAAAACAGTTTAAACTTCTTAAGTATATACTGTGGAACATTACTATAATGGTTTTTAAATATTTTCCTTTTTTCGACCCTGTCATAGTCGGACAACTAATCCAAAAGACACTTATTTTTATCTATGTATATTTTGATAGTGATTGTATTATTTCTTTATCTCTAACCAACTATACTTCTACTTTTTTTCCACTTACAATATGAAACTACTTTATTTGTTAGAACGATTCTATATTGGAAATTTCATTAAAACACTTTTTTGTTTTATCCTTTTATATTATATCAAAAGGCGAAAATAATTTTAAAATGCTATCTTGGATGACTTATGCCATTTATTTAGTTTTATAGTTTTAACGAAAAAATAATTTTTTTGTATCCTATCAAAACTTTTGATAGGTATAAGTTCTTATAAAAAAAAAAAAAAAAAAAAGTTTGATGAAAAAATGCAATTTTATGTCAATCATATCGTCAACTTATTTTATTAAAATAATGTCGTTAATATAAATGGACATGATACATAATCCATTATACAAAAAAAAGCTAATCATAATCCCTTTAAGTTAGTATTTTTATTTATTTTGTTTTATTTTTATATAAATTCTTTCATGTATTTTCTTAATTCTCTTCTATAGTTATTGAAGAAATTTTTTTGTACTATAAATTGTATATATATACGACATTTAAAAGTCTTATTATAAGAAAATTAAATAAAAGAAAATTTTAAGTCATACGATTTTATCATTTAAATATGTACTAAAAAGTAGAAAATAAAACTAAAAATTAAAATCGTGGGGTTACTTATTAAAAGAAAATATCAATATTCGAGCTCTAAATTTGAGATTATAAAATCCGAGCAGTAATTAATTTTTTTTGTTTTATGTGCTGAAGGAATATAATGAATCTAAACTTGTAATTAAATTTGACTCACTTCCTCCAAACCGATTATTCCGACATACTTTACTCAAATATTATACTTCCACTAATTTTCGGTAATGTAGTTTAAAAAAACAATTTATGTAGTTACTGACGAAACTGCTTACCAACTAGGTTGAAGTTGAGAAATATCGTATTGTCACTGTAAGGGTCTCTACAAAATTTCAGCAAATATCAGTGGCAAGGTTTTCTGATTTAAATAAATACGTGTAATAAAATTCTTTAAAAATAACTTATATGAAATAAAAACTTTTTTAATACCACACATATTATTTTCATTGTGTTTTCAACATAATTGTTATGTTTTACGAGCATTCACACTGTCTATGGAGTTTAATCAAAATTTATAGTTAATACTTATCAAAAGTTGAATAATAATGACGATTTGGTATGGTTAGTAATTATTTTCCTATTTTTCTTTACATTATTATGTTTAAAAAGAAATAAACTTTAATTACTCTTAATGAGTGAGAATCTATTTGAAAAACTAAGACATATCAAAGAATTTTCAAAATATTTTAGATATATTTACTTGACAGACTTACTTGGAATAGATTTACTATATTATCTACTTACACCTATTTTTTTGTATTATATATTGTATCTATACTGCTATTGTAGTAATTAATATAATAAGGCTATTGCACATACAATATAATTTAACTTATAGGTACGTGTACAAAATATTATTTATTTTTTTAATCAACTTTTATATTAATTGACATACAACTTTTATATTAGAAGTTGTCACACTAGTTCAGAATAATCGATTACAGATTTTATCATGAATGATTCTTTCATTAATATTTGGGGCAATATAATGTTATGCAATTTTTATTTAAAAATTCTGATTGATTGAGTAAAATATAAATAATAATTTTATTTCATATTTTTTAACGCAAAAACTAAGGTTATATTAATTTTATAATGAAATCTGTCATTAATATTAGAAAATATGGTAAATTATCTCAAAATACTGTTATGTGAAAGCATAAAGAAAGTTTATATTTTTATTTAAATAATAAAATATAGTAACTTTACGATGTCCAATAAATGTCATCCGTTTGGGGCCGCAAATCCCACTGACCAACCACTAGACCCCCCTCTTGTTTTGGGGCACCCCTACACTCTCTACAAAAGAATGGAGCAAATCGAGCAAAAAAAAACGAAATTGCCCATACAAAATGTATGAAAACTTTGAAGGGCCCTAGCTCCGAAACGGCGCGAGACCCAAGAACTGATTTTCTAATTTAAATTTCGACTTACCGGTTGGTCATGTAGTTCGTCACCTCGACGACGACCTCGATTATTTCTTTCATTTCCATCGTTTCCTAAAAATAAAGATATGTAGATATTAAAATATAAAAGATATAAAAATAAAGATATGTTGATCTTATTGATGATGCAATTAATTTTTACCTTCTCCGTCATCGCGAGATGTACTTGGCCTTGGATCCATTTTCTCCAAACTAAAAACTTAAGAAAATAAAACAAATATTATTATTTATTAGTTTTATATTGATACTTTAGTTTAAATATTTTGTTTAAATAATTATTATCCCCAATTTTCACGAAAATATGGCGAGCACGAGACGACACACAAAAGGACATCCGAACTGTAAATTTCAATATTTTGTTTAAATTTTTTCTACCTATCTAGTTTTCAAATTTAGTTTGTTTTTTTATTTACATGTTTCGTTTCAATTCTAAAAAATTCCCCATGAATCCATGATCGGGTTGAAACAGAGTTGAGTTTTCGTCGAGTTGAAAAATTTCATATTAAAAATCAACTCAACGAAAACTCAACTCTGTTTCAACCCGATCATAGAAACGTAGTATTACTTGGATGTTTTTGAAGATTTATGCGTTGTTTATGGCTACCACAGTAAAGTAATTTTTGGAGGAATGTTCCGGAAACCTATTCACAGCTAATTTTATCTGAAAGTAAAAAATCAACTGCGAACAGGAAAGGTATCGTAAAAATATATTATGATAGGTAGGATGTAGGAAACGTAATGAAAAAGAAACAAAAAAATAATTTTGTGAAGTAATGAAATTTTTCAGATATAAAAAAAAAAACATTGAATTTGTTTGGGTATTTCTCAGTTATTTGAAAATATTTTTAAAAAATTCTTTTTACGAAAAATAGATAAAATTAATATCTTCATTTTCAGTAAATTTGCTTAAATATAAATAAAATAATAATATAGAAAAACGGTTTTTACGGAACTACTTTTTCAGATAGGTCAATTAGCTATATACAACGCATTACATTGGATGTTTTTGAAGATTATTTCGAAGATGTTTTTTCAATGTTTGTGTAAAAATTGTGTAAAACGAAAAAATCTTTATATATAAAAAAAAATACAAAAAAATTTAAAAAAAAGCTGTGAAAAAGCCCTTTTTTCTTATAAAATCATACAAAAGTGAATATTTTTGTGAGGGGAAGTTCAAACGAAAGTTGGAGGCAAAAAATAAAATCCGATCAACTTGAAACTTTCCACACATAGTTTTTATATCTAATCGCATCGATTCGAGATGTGAGAAATTTTTTAGTTCGCTCCTCCATGTTATGTTATATTATGTTACGCTTTCCTATCATTTTTCTAATTTTCTAATTTTCGACCCAGCCTATATTGATATAACTGGCATATAAAGATATTGACCGAAATGAATATTTATATTTTTTGTTCCTAATTTGTGTTATTAATTTTAAGATATTATTACTTGACCTTGTTGAAGTATTAATGGTCCTTTTTTATATTTATATTAAAATAATTTTATTTTTTATTTTTTTTAATAACTTTTATTTATTATATAAAAAATTTTTATTGTCCCGGTTTGAAGTGAGGAAAATCTGGCAACCCTAAGTGATACCAGTCGGAAAGGTAAATAAAAATAACAAAAAATGCAGTTCCGTTCTATTTCTTCCGCATTCTATGTTAACAGTTCTTCCGTTTTCTGTTCTGCTTATTCAAGAAATATTAAATTTCGTTGAAAATCGAATTATTTGGTATTTTACCCCAAATTTTTGTATTTTCGGATTTTTTTTGGAGGAATTCAATAACTTCCATTCGGCAACCCTGCCTTATGAATGATTTTTTTTAGATTTTGAGTGGAGAATTTTTTTAACTTTTTGTTTCGGACACCTGTACTTCGTAAATTTCATTAGTTTCCTATTTCAAAATATTATTAAATAAATTGAATTAAAATTAAATTTTGAAATTGGAAATACTTTAGGTATTTTTATTCTAATAGTGAGTATTCAATAATTTTTGTTTAAATTTAAATTCAAATAGGTACGTAGCAGTGGTAAGCGGTCTAATAAGGCTGTCACACTTCGGCTTTTTAATGGCTTTTTTAAAAAGCTATCATCGTTGTGGCTATTTCGTGGCTTTTTCCATACAAAAAAAAGAAAAAAAAGCTAGTGGCTTTTCAAAAAGCCACTAGAAAATCAGGGATCAAATAACAAATGAGCTCTGTGAGAAAAAAATAAACTAACAATTGCATACTTTCAGGAAGTTGGCGGCAATTTTTTAAAAAAAACGAATAAAAAAACAAAAAAAATTCCCAAAAAAAAAGGAAAAAGATATGACAAAACGAGAAAAAAAAAGAAAAAAAACCAAAAAGTGCAAGTGTGAACGCATTTAAAAAAGCCGTCATGAGTAGTGGCTTTTTAGTTGTAGTGTGACTCGCTTATAAGGTGCTCCAGGTGCAGAGCACACTCTCTTAAAAAATACCTTATCAAAATAAAATTATAAAAAGAAATTATAACTAGCTGGAGTTTTTAAATCAATATGTTTTTTTTTCAATATATACTGGCAAACAAAAGTACTCTGAATAGTTTCAAAAATTGCATTAGAATCTGACAAAAATTAAAAACTAAATATTTACCATTATCGCACCGCAATTATAGTTATTACAAATTTTTTGGTGCTAATCAGGTGCTAGCACAACTTGCTTGAACAAAAATAATAAAGCTTTTTATTTTTCATACAAAAAATTTCCAGCATTGCGCATGCGTAATCATTTTACACAAGCAAAATAACAAAAAATAAATCCTTTTGTGTGCTACAAAATTTCTGCACCTCTCTATCACAAACGAACATTTTAACAATTTCTGATCCTACACAAAAAGCTCTAGTGGAAAACTCTAGTGTAAGTTTTTTATATTGTTTTGTGCTTTTGATGTTTTGCCGCTCAAGGAAATTTTTCTCTTTCTGAACATAAGAACTCTAGTGGAAAACTGTGAAGGTGTGTTTTCTTTTGTTTTGTTTTGTGCTTTTGATGTTTTGCCGCTCAAGGTAATTTTTCTCTCTGAACATAAGAATCGTAATAAGCGAGTCACACTACAACTAAAAAGCCACTACTCATGACGGCTTTTTAAATGCGTTCACACTTGCACTTTTTGGTTTTTTTTTCTTTTTTTTTCTCGTTTTGTCATATCTTTTTCCTTTTTTTTTGGGAATTTTTTTTGTTTTTTTATTCGTTTTTTTTTTTAAATTGCCGCCAACTTCCTGAAAGTATGCAATTGTTAGTTTATTTTTTTCTCACAGAGCTCATTTGTTATTAGATCCCTGATTTTCTAGTGGCTTTTTGAAAAGCCACTAGCTTTTTTTTCTTTTTTTGTATGGAAAAAGCCACGAAATAGCCACAACGATGATAGTTTTTTAAAAAGCCATTAAAAAGCCGAAGTGTGACAGCCTTATAAGGTTCTGAAAAGTAAACAATTGTAAGTGACAATAATGTTGTCTATAAAAAAAAAATTTATATTGAAATGTTTTTGTTAAAATTAAGTTTAATGCTTCTCAGGAAATTTTTTTTATATAGAATATTTTTTTTTCAGGAAAAGCACTATTGTGAAATTAAATTTCATTCAAAACTTTAAAAATTATAATTAACTACAATCTAGATTAATTAATTGAAAAAAAAATAAAAATGGAACCATAGTCCACGTCCTCGTCATTGGTTCTGGGTCAATCCAAGAGTGGGACAACTATGCACACCTTCAAATAAAAGTCACCGCACGTCACTGGTACGTAGGTACTACCTACTTTGTTTTTTTTTTGTTATTTTCGTACCTACCTAATTTTTTTTTGTAGAACTTCTCTTTATAAGCTTAGTTAATCAAACGAAGTTTTATTACAACATGATAAGTTGAGTAAGGTTCTTAATTTATATTTTAGAAGTACAGCGCTAAAGATGATCAAGTTCCACAATTTCGTATTCATTATTCAATTACTTCTCATCTATGAACTTGATACTGGTACATGGGTAATATGTACCTACTAGGTATACTAACTAGGTATATCATGTGTAGGATTTATTTAGATGTATCACCGGTAACTTTTTTTTATAAGATTTTCTAATTGAAGATAACAAAAAAATATTGTCATATGAAGCTCATTGAATTTGAATCCTGAATATTTTAAAGGTAATAAATTGTGTATAATTAAGGAATATTAAGTTCATAATGCGTAGGTGATCATTTCGACCAAATTAAAGGCTTCATTCCACTGTCTGTTCAATGCACAGATATTTGCTCAAAAACGTCACAAACATCGCACAGATAGTGGAATCATCAAATTAGTTTGCTCTAAAATGTTTGCTCATTGTTGTCTGTACAATTTTGTACATACAAAAATATGTACATTGTACAAACAGTGGAATCATTGTTAATCGTATCTGTACAAACAATTTCTTCAATTTTGAGCATATGAAAAAGTCTGCTCATACAAAACAAACTGCAGAGCAAACTGTTTTATGTTTATGTTTTGATTTTTTTTTTAAAAATTTGAAAAATTTCATTCCAAAATAAAATGTTCCAATTTGGTTTCATAATTTATTCCATAGCTAAAAAAGTTTATAAAATTAGTAATTATTCCTTTCTGTGATTAAACTATTCCTGTTTTTGCTTAACTTAATCCAGTATTTTTAATAAAATGTAGTTTTATTCTCAAAATAACATATTTTACGATAATTATGTAAGGATTTATTCCATAAAACCATACATTTTTCGTATTTCAGAAATCAATAAATTTTTTTAATAAATGATACGAGACAAGACCTATAATTTATTCACTTTTTATTTAAGAAAATATTCCTGTCACAGAATAGTTTATGATATGTTTTTTCATAAAAATTATAAAATTGATATCTTTCCATAAGTAGGTATAATTTAAGATATGTGGTAGCTTGGATTATTCGAATAATTTGAGAAACTAATTCTTTTTGTTTGAATTCTTGGGTTTTTTTTTATATTAATCAAGTTTTCATGATTCATTTGTGAGATAAGGCCTTAAAGATTTATTCATTTTAGATTTAAGAAATTATTCTTTTTTAAGAATATTGTATCCATTTTTTTTACATAAATAAGGGAACGCCGTTATTTTAAACGTCAATGTTAAATTTTGTAACCCGTCTGAAAATAGTCCAAAATTACCAAAATTATATTAATAATAACAAATACAAGTCTGTTTCAATTATAATAGGTATAACAAAAATGCGTCTATTAAATTTAATTTGACACGATTAAAAAATTAAAAAAATGTTTGTCTTAGAAGTTTTATGGTATTATTAAGTACAATATGGGGTTAAGCGCAAAGTTTTTGTTCAAATAAATATTTTCAGATAATCTAAGTCGACCGCCACACAAAACTTTGGTTTTTTTTGATAAATTTGATAGACAATAATAAAACCAAAAATATTTTGTTGTCTCATAGATTCATGTCCCATAGCGCAAGTTAAACGTCACGAAACTGGATTAAAAAGTGTTCTAAATTCTTAAAAAAATTTAAGAATAATTCGGATTTCAGGCTGAATTGGTAAAAATAGGAATCTGATAAGATACATAAATGTTTATTTACACCAAAAAGAACTTCCAGTCATTACTCATAGGTTTTCCACTCCTATTTAAAAAGATACTCATTCGAGTTTATATTTTAATAAATTATGTTAAACGTTGGAAGAAACAACTTTAAAAATTATTCCCTTAATGGAATAATTTGTTAATTTCTTTGTTAATTTCATTAAATTTCAAAAGTTGAATTTATTCCAAAAAAATCTTAATTCGATTGATTTTGGATAAATTGCAACAAAAATTAATATTTTATTAAAAAATTGGAACCAATCATAAAAACATTAGAATAAATTTTTAAAAGTGCAGAATAATTTTTGAAGTTTATACTTCTTTAGCGGCGTTTGATGATTTTTGGTAGAGGGTAAAAATCCATTTTCATATAGAATTTTTCTCAGAATAGTCATCATTTTTCTCAGAAAAATTAGAATAAGAATACTTATTTTTTTATTATATTTAAGAAACCGAAAATCATATGGACAATATGGCTTAGTGGCTAGAACATCAGACTGTAAATCTGAAGGTGCCTGGTTCGATTCCCAATGACAAGATTTTTTAATTTCAAATATATGTATATATAGGGCCCAATATTACAAGCAAAAAAAGCTACGGTTAGATCGTGCCGGAGCAAAATATACGAACATTTTTTTTTTTTTAAATGGTAGCTCTGGTGAAATTAAGATTACTTGAAAAAAAAAAATTTTGGGTGGGGATCTACGGTTAGGTCGTGCCGGAGCAAAATATAAGAAAAAATTTTTTTTTTCAAAATAGGTAGCTCCGGTGAAATTAATATTACCTGAAAAAAAATTTTTGGGTGGGGAGCTACGGTTAGGTCGTGCCAAAGCAAAATATATGAATTTTTTTTTTTTTTTAAATAGGTAGCTCCGGTGAAATTAATATTACCTGAAAAAAAATGTTTGGGTGGAGAGCTACGGTTAGGTCGTGCCGGAGCAAAATATACGAAAAAATTTTTTTTTTAAATGGGGAGCTCCGGTGAAATTAATATTAACTGAAAAAAAATTTTTGGGTGGGGAGTTACGGTTAGGTCGTGCCGGAGCAAAATATACGAAAAAAATTTTTTTTTAAATAGGGAGCTCTGGTGAAATTAATATTAACTGAAAAAAAATTTTTTGGTGGGGAGCTACGGTTAGGTCGTGCCGGAGCAAAATATACGAAAAAATTTTTTTTTTTAAATAGGTAGCTCTGGTGAAATTAAGATTACTAGCCGAAAAATTTTGGGTGGGGAGCTACGGTTAGGTCGTGCCGGAGCCAAATATACGAAAAATAATTTTTTCAAAATAGGTAGCTCCGGTGAAATTAATATTACCTGAAAAAAAAAATTTGGGTGGGGAGCTACGGTTAGGTCGTGCCGAAGCAAAATATACGAACATTTTTTTTTTTTTATATAGGTAGATCAGGTGAAATTAATATTAACTGAAAAAAAAATTTTGGGTGGGGAGCTACGGTTAGGTCGTGCAGGAGCAAAATATACGAAAATTATTTTTTTTTTCAAAATAGGTAGCTCCGGTGAAATTAATTTTACCTGAAAAAAAATTTTGGGTGGGGAGCTACAGTTAGGTCGTGCCGGAGCAAAATATACGAACATTTTTTTTTTTAAATTGGTAGATCCGGTGAAATTAATATTAAGTGAAAAAAAAATTTTGGGTGGGGAACTACGGTTAGGTCGTGCCGGAGCAAAATATACAAACATTTTTTTTTTTCCAAATAGGTAGCTCCGGTGAAATAAATATTACCTGAAAAAAAAATTTTGGGTGGGAAGCTACGGTTAGGTTGTGCCGGAGCAAAATATACGAAAACATTTTTTTTTTTTAAATAGGTAGCTCCGGTGAAATTAAGATTACTAGGCGAAAAATTTTGGGTGGGGAGCTACGGTTAGGTCGTGCCGGAGCAAAATATACGAAAATTTTTTTTTTTTAAATAGGTAGTTCCAGTGAAATTAATATTAACTGAAAAAAATTTTTTGGGTGGGGAGCTACGGTTAGGTAATGCCGGAGCAAAATAAACGAAATTTTTTTTTTTTTAAATAGGGAGCTCCGGTGAAATTAAGATTTCCAGAATTTTTGGGTGGGGAACTACGGTTAGGTCGTGCCGGAGCAAAATATAAGAAAATTTTTTTTTTTTCAAAATAGGTAGCTGCGGTGAAATTAATATTACCTGAAAAAAATTTTTTGGGTGGGGAGCTACGGTTAGGTCATGCCGGAGCAAAATATACGAAAAATTATGTTTTCAAAATAGGTAGCTCCGGTGAAATTAATATTACCTGAAAAAAAATTTTTGGGTGGGGAGCTACAGTTAGGTCGTGCCGGAGCAAAATATACGAAAACATTTTTTTTTTCAAAATAGGTAGCTCCGGTGAAATTAATATTACCTGAAAAAAAAAATTTGGGTGGGGAGCTACGGTTAGGTCGTACCGGAGCAAAATATACGAAAAATAATTTTTTCAAAATAGGTAGCTCCGGTGAAATTAATATTACCTGAAAAAAAAAATTTGGGTGGGGAGCTACGGTTAGGTCGTGCCGGAGCAAAATATACGAACATTTTTTTTTTTTAAATAGGTATCTCCGGTGAAATTAATATTAACTGAAAAAAAAATTTTGGGTGGGGAGCTACGGTTAGGTCGTGCCGGAGCAAAATATACGAAAAATTTTTTTTTTAAAAATAGTAGCTCCGGTGAAATTAATATTACCTGAACAAAAAATTTTTGGTTGGGGAGCTACGGTTAGGTCGTGCCGGAGCAAAATATACGAACATTTTTTTTTTTTTTAAATAGGTAGCTCCGGTGAAATTAATATTAACTGAAAAAAAATTTTTGGGTGGGCAGCTACGGTTAGGTCGTGCCGGAGCAAAATATACGAACATTTTTTTTTTTAAATAGGTAGCTCCGGTGAAATTAATATTAACTGAAAAAAAATTTTTGGGTGGGGAGCTACGGTTAGGTCGTGCCGGAGCAAAATATACGAAAATTTTTTTTTTTTTAAATTGTAGCTCCGGTGAAATTAATATTACCTGAAAAAAAAATTTTTGGGTGGGGAGCTACGGTTAGGTCGTGCAGGAGCAAAATATACGAAAATAATTTTTTTTTTCAAAGTAGGTAGCTCCGGTGAAATTAATTTTACCTGAAAAAAAATTTTGGGTGGGGAGCTACAGTTAGGTCGTGCCGGAGCAAAATATACGAACATATTTTTTTTTAAATTGGTAGATCCGGTGAAATTAATATTAAGTGAAAAAAAAATTTTGGGTGGGGAACTACGGTTAGGTCGTGCCGGAGCAAAATATACAAACATTTTTTTTTTCAAAATAGGTAGCTCCGGTGAAATAAATATTACCTGAAAAAAAAATTTTGGGTGGGAAGCTACGGTTAGGTTGTGCCGGAGCAAAATATACGAAAACATTTTTTTTTTTAAATAGGTAGCTCCGGTGAAATTAAGCTTACTAGGCGAAAAATTTTGGGTGGGGAGCTACGGTTAGGTCGTGCCGGAGCAAAATATACGAAAATTTTTTTTTTTTAAATAGGTAGTTCCAGTGAAATTAATATTAACTGAAAAAAAATTTTTGGGTGGGGAGCTACGGTTAGGTAATGCCGGAGCAAAATAAACGAAATTTTTTTTTTTTTTAATAGGGAGCTCCGGTGAAATTAAGATTACCAGAATTTTTGGGTGGGGAACTACGGTTAGGTCGTGCCGGAGCAAAATATACGAAATTTTTTTTTTTTTTTTTTAAAAGGTAGGTCCGGTTAAATTAATATTACTTGAAAAAAAATTTTCGGGTGGGGAGCTACGGTTAGGTCGTGCCGGAGCAAAATATAAGAAAATTTTTTTTTTTTCAAAATAGGTAGCTGCGGTGAAATTAATATTACCTGAAAAAAATTTTTTGGGTGGGGAGCTACGGTTAGGTCATGCCGGAGCAAAATATACGAAAAATTATGTTTCCAAAATAGGTAGCTCCGGTGAAATTAATATTACCTGAAAAAAAAAATTTGGGTGGGGAGCTACGGTTAGGTCGTACCGGAGCAAAATATACGAAAAATAATTTTTTCAAAATAGGTAGCTCCGCTGAAATTAATATTACCTGAAAAAAAAAATTGGGGTGGGGAGCTACGGTTAGGTCGTGCCGGAGCAAAATATACGAACATTTTTTTTTTTAAATAGGTAGCTCCGGTGAAATTAATATTAACTGAAAAAAAATTTTTGGGTGGGGAGCTACGGTTAGGTCGTGCCGGAGCAAAATATACGAAAAATTTTTTTTTTAAAAATAGTAGCTCCGGTGAAATTAATATTACCTGAAAAAAAAATTTTTGGGTGGGGAGCTACGGTTAGGTCGTGCCGGAGCAAAATATACGAACATTTTTTTTTTTTTTAAATAGGTAGCTCCGGTGAAATTAATATTAACTGAAAAAAAATTTTTGGGTGGGGAGCTACGGTTAGGTCGTGCCGGAGCAAAATATACGAAAATTTTTTTTTTTAAATAGGTAGCTCCGGTGAAATTAATATTAACTGAAAAAAAATTTTTGGGTGGGGAGCTACGGTTAGGTCGTGCCGGAGCAAAATATACGAAAAATTTTTTTTTTTAAAATAGTAGCTCCGGTGAAATTAATATTACCTGAAAAAAAAATTTTTGGGTGGGGAGCTACGGTTAGGTCGTGCTGGAACAAAATATACGAAATTTTTTTTTTTTCAAAATAGGTAGCTCCGGTGAAATTAATATTACCTGAAAAAAAAAAATTTGGGTGGGGAACTACGGTTAGGTCGTGCCGGAGCAAAATATACGAAAATTTTTTTTTTTAAATATGTAGATCCGGTGAAATTAATATTAACTGAAAAAAAATTTTTGGGTGGGGAGCTACGGTTAGGTCGTGCCGGAGCAAAATATACGAAAAATTTTTTTTTTTAAAATAGTAGCTCCGGTGAAATTAATATTAACTGAAAAAAATTTTTTGGGTGGGGAGCTACGGTTAGGTAGTGCCGGAGCAAAATATACGAAAAATTTTTTTTTTTTCAAAATAGGTAGCTCCGGTGAAATTAATATTACCTGAAAAAAAATTTTTGGGTGGGGTGCTACGGTTACGTCGTGCCGGAGCAAAATATACGAAAATTTATTTTTTTTTTAAATAGGGAGCTCCGGTGAAATTAATATTAACTGAAAAAAAAATTTTGGGTAGGGAGCTACGGTTAGGTCGTGCCGGAGCAAAATATACGAAAAATTTTTTTTTTTAAATAGGTAGCTCCGGTGAAATTAATATTAACTGAAAAAAAATTTTTGGTTAGGGAGCTACGGTTAGCTCCGGTGAAATTAAGCTTACCAGCCGAAAAATTTTGGTTGGGGAGCTAGGGTTAGGCCGTGCCGGAGCAAAATATACGAAACTTTTTATTTTTAAATAGGTAGCTCCGGTGAAATTAAGATTACCAGCCGAAAAATTTTTGGGCAGGGAGGTATGGTTAGGTCGTGTCGACGCAAAATATACGAAAAATTTTTTTTTTCAAATAGGTAGCTCGGGTGAAATTAATAATAACTGAAAAAAAAAATTGGGTAGGGAGCTACGGTTAGGTCGTTCCGGAGCAAAATATACGAAAATTTTTTTTTTCAAAATAGGTAGCTCCGGTGAAATTAATATTACCTGAAAAAAAAATTTTGGGTGGGGAGCTACGCTTAGGTCGTGCCGGAGCAAAATATACGAAATTTTTTTTTTTCAAAATAGGTATCTCCGGTGAAATTAATATTACCTGAAAAAAAATTTTTGGGTGGGGAGCTACGCTTATGTCGTGCCGGAGCAAAATATACGAAAAAATTTTTTTTTTAATAGGTAGCTCCGGTGAAATTAAGATTACCTGAAAAAAAATTTTGGGTGGGGAGCTACGGTTAGGTCGTGCCGGAGCAAAATATACGAAATTTTTTTTGAAGATTATACTTTAGCCGCGTTGTGCGTTTTTTTGGTAGAGGGTAAAATATTTTAATTTACATTTTGTACTCAGCAGCCTATCATTTGTAGCCACTGTTATTCCATATTTTAAATCTTTAAGTATAAACTTCTGTAGGCAGTTCTATGACTGCTTCGTGTGTTTTTTAATTATATTAGTATTTTTTATTATATTAGTATTTTTTAATAATTTTTAACATTTTTTTCGCGCAGATACCTTAATATGGTCGATAACCATATTTTTTCTTAACCCGGATACTTCGGATATTTTACGAATATGTTTGCCTCGCTTATCTCCACGAAGCTCACTGTCATCAGTTTCAAGCTTTAAAAATGCGGTTTCAACAGCTTATACTTAAAGTATTTAAAAAAGTTTTGAACATACCTTAATTTTCGTGTTATCATTGTAACACGTCAACGAATAATTGTAAGTGCAAGTACGTATGCTATTGCCCGTAGTCATCATCAATTTTTTTTTTGTTTTCACAAAGAAATTTGTTAATTTTGGAGTTAGAGGACTTCCTTTTGGGCTGTCATTGTCAGTGGACGAATCACTTTGTTTGTACTCACTACCACTGTCACTAAAGTTTAACATTTATTCTAAAACTGAATGTAAAAACATTTACTGAAAAAATATTTCAACTATAAAATTTGAGAATTTTTTTACCATGTAGATCAAGAGTGGAACTTTGTGAAAGAGTACCAGACACCGTTGGCTTCGATGTCTCCGACCGTTTTTTATCATTGCTAATAATACTGTCATTGTCAGTGGACGAATCACTTTGTTTGTACTCACTACCACTGTCACTAAAGTTTAACATTTATTCTAAAACTGAATGTAAAAACATTTACTGAAAAAATATTTCAACTATAAAATTTGAGAATTTTTTTACCATGTAGATCAAGAGTGGAACTTTGTGAAAGAGTACCAGACACCGTTGGCTTCGATGTCTCCGACCGTTTTTTATCATTGCTAATAAGCATCAATTCTTCAATATTAAAAAAAACTTTATTTTTTGATAAATAAAAAAAATAGTTTCTCGTAATTTACGTTCATCATCAACAGCAGAGCTGATGGTGGTTGAAGCTGCTGGTTTTTTATCATTATTATTTTTATTTAGCATTTTCTTCGTATTTAGTACTGAAAAATATCAAAGTTTATTCGATTTATATTTATTTAACATCAAAATGGCATTGCCTGTTTTTTTTTTGGCAGCTTCTACCATTAATCTTCCACGATTCATTATTATACTTACATATATTTGAACTTTTTTTGTGTTTTTTAATATTTAATTAATTAGTTAATACTTTCCACTTATAAGTATTTTGACTTTAAATTATTGAAAACGAAAAATATAGAAAACCGTTAGTTTTTTTTGACGTTTAAAAGTTGGTTCATGGCAAACATTGATCTTAACTAATCGTTAAGTTTCCTATTTCATGAAGAAATTGAAACATGTTAGTTAACGCAATTTCTATTGTACAATAGTTCCTCCAAATATTATTATTGTATGTATTACTTACGACTTGATACCTTTTAAAAAGTTGTATTTTAACTACACATACAATAATAAAATAATTGTAAAAAACTGTGTAATTAGCCTGTAAGTGTATTTACCACACTAATGTACTAATGTACTAATTTACTTACAATAGCATGAAATTTCAGTTCTACTTCTTTAAAGAATTGAATCCTATGGGGCTCGCCCGCCTCGTCGCCACGCCGACGCGTCGGCGTTGCGATTTGAGGCGTTGGGGGAGCCCCATAGGATTCAATTCAACCCCGATCCCCAGCAGTTTTTTTCATAACCGTGTGCAGCTACGACACAAAAAAAATACAAAAAAAAAAACAAGATTTCGAGGTTATGACATAATTTTTTTTTTATATAACCGCGAAACTCATAGAAATTCCAGTTTGTGTAGAGTGCAACATATAATTAACACTCACTTCATTAATGTAGTTTTATAAAAATTAAAAAAAAAAGAAGCTTAATGTTATTATTTTGAGTTATTGTTATGTTGTTAATTTCTATGTAGATTGTATGCTAAATTCCAAACAAGAAAATGTTAGATATTCATACGTACATGAATAAATATTTGAGTATCATAAAAATATTTAATTCAATAAAGCTTTCAAAGAGTAATTTTTATCCATAAAGATCGAATATATATGTATTGTAAACTGATATTATACGAATAAATATTATAATACTTTATTTTACTTTTGATTTAAAAAGAATTAGTGCTACATGACAGGGAGCGTCATAGGATTCAATATATAATCAACTCTGATTCCAATATGAATGATATTGTGAACAGTATTGTGTTCCATGTCTTTAGTATAAAGTTCTTCATACCCTTTTCCAATTGTATTTATTACGAAAAAGTTCATCACACCAATAGCAGCTTTAAATTGTTGTGTTTGTGTATTGACTTTATCAATCATTCAACACACATGAGTTATTGTCTCGATTTGCACGCTTCTTTTAAGTATTTGAAAAGTGTCAAAAGCAAATAAAAACCATAAAAATTTATTATAAAAACAATTTATTAATTTATTAATCCTTATACACATAGTAAAAATGTTTTTGAATTTATCAATCATATAGTGAATTCAATTTTTCTAGTCCTTTTAAGTTAAAGAATCTTCGGTAATACAACAGCTGGTTCTCTCCTTGAAGAATGGCATTATTTAGTTTCAATATGTCTGAGTTCACCCAACGCCAATCAGCAACCAGGTCAAGGACTTTCATTAAACTGTTAATTTATTTTTAATCAAATAATTAGTCATTTTGTGATATTTTTGTACCAAAATGCCTCAAAATCCTTTCCACATATATAAATACCATAATATTAATTAAGAAAATTATAAAGAATCCTCTATTACACTTGCTCTTTTTAAAATTTTCAGTATTTCAAGAATCTCATATCCATAGTTTGATGATTCAAGCAGAATTTTTAAAAGTTCTATAAGCCTATTATAGTGACCTGCATTATCTATAATACATTTTTTGACCTCATTGATGGAATGCGACAGTGGATTAGTTCTTGTTTCTATTTTTGGATGTAATACTGATTCGCCTTGAATTTCTACATTAAATTGCTCTGTTGAATTAATAATATTTTCTATATAGTGACCTAACTCACCATCCTCAGCGGTGTTGTAAGTGGAAATCTTATTTATGAGTTTTAATAAATGTATTTCTATTTTTCTGTGTCTTTGGAGGTTGTTGTTGCGAGAGAACGTCTCATTACATGTTTCACACCTAAACCTCCTATCATATAATAACTTTTTTTTAAATGAACAAAGCTATTTAAATCCTCTTGGTAGTGCTGTTTTTGTCATTTTTGGTCAACCTGGAGTCATTTTAGATGAACCTGGAGTCATTTAAGGTGTACTTGGAGTCATCTTGGGTATACTTGGAGTCATTTTGAGTATTCGTGAAGTTGTTTTGAGTGTTCTCATTAAATATTTCTCACCTACTCTTTGAGGCATTTCTGGCTAGCAAAGTTTCTTATTAGTTTTAGAAAATGTATGAACATTCTGTTTGAAAGCCCCGAAGAAGGAAAAGTATTGTAAACTATTTTTATTTTGTAATGCCGACGGCAAATACATATTTTCATTAAATTTTTAAATCAAATAAATATATATTATTGACTATAATATAATATAGTTCTAATGATCGTTAATTAGTTGTAAGGTTAATTATAAATATTCTAAATTTTTACTAGAAGAGAATTTTTGTGTATACATTAGTGATATTTGTGAGTATAATATAATGATATATGCATAAGTGTATTATTATATGTACCTATCTTTATAGATGTTAACAAGGCTAACTCTTTGAATTTTATTTAACCAGGCTTCCATTCTATTGATGGTAAAGACATATTTTATTTAAATGGAGGTTTACTCTAACAAAATAAACATATTAAATATTAAAATTATTATTATATCGTAAAATTTTCTTTCTTTTTAATCTTCTAATAATAGTTTTTTTTTTAGCTTTGATGTTTTATTTCTACATAGTTATAGTACAGGCAAATTGTCCAAAATAAACAAAAAAATTGCGAAGTGGCTGTAACTTGGTATAGACCTTTGAAAATGTATATATTTCAAGAAATCAAGGAGTCCCTAGCTAAAAAAAATGTGCTGGAGTGGCCAAGCTTGACCCTTTGCGGCACATGTAAATAATATTATTTTGTATTTTTTTTTTTTTGTAAATTACTATCAATATAGACAAGTTTGGTAAATTTAGCATCCTAAGATCTTAAATAATAAGGTGCATTACGATAATTTTGTTTCTATTAATAATATTTCTGAAATAAACAGAAAAATTCTGTTTTATTCGAATAAATTCGATTTCTCGAAAAATATATTTTGGTTTTTAAAGTTTTATATTATAATACAATTGCCGAAAAAAAATTTTATGAAATTTTACCGCCCATTATTTGCCGCCCGACGCTCGAGCTTAGAGTGCCTATTTGTAAATCCATCATTGCTCCTAAGTTTTAAACAGTTTAAACATAATTATTTCGTGCTTAGATACATACAAAGTATTTGAAAAAGTTGATTGTCAAATACTGGGTCGAGCACACTATTGAATGCTCGGGACTCATCAGATTCTTCAAAAGAATGTGTTTGTGTATGAGTATAGAAAGTTGCAGATACTTCGCAATTTTTTTGTTTATTTGATTGTTTTCGATTTAATTTGCCTGTACTATATAATATTATTTTTATTGAACGATTGATTGTTAGATGCAATGCTAAGTGTATTTATTCCATGCCCCCCACTGATTTAAAATATTTTAATAGTGTTGTTGATTTCTTAAAACAATTAGAAGAAATATAAATAATTTCAAATAAAAAAAACCTAAACATAAATGCATTAACAATTTTTTCAAGTATTTTTTTCTACTATTCTTCTTTTCTTACATTTTCTATTATTCACAAGCTAAATACAAATATGTTTATCAGTTTCTTAATAACTAGGAATTCTAAGAATCTTTTCTTTAAATCATATATATATATATGCACATGCAATGCATTCATAATGCTATATAATGTAATGTGTATATTCATCGTATGCGAATTTTGCTTTATGCTTGACGATGAATTGCTGGCGATGAATTGCTGGCGATGAATTGCTGGCGATGAATTGCTGGCGATGAATTGCTGGCGATGAATTACTGACGATGAATTGCTGGCGATGAATTACTGGCGATGAATTACTGGCGATGAATTGCTGGCGATGAATTACTGGCGATGAACTTTTTGACGATGAATTGCTTGACGATGAATTGCTGGCGATGAATTGATTCGCG
>CAXFZM010000073.1:0-16425 GCA_964007475.1 Hybos culiciformis
AAAAATGAACAGCAATGGATTCACTCATTCATTTGTCTTGTATTATGTATTGAAGTATTCAAAGCACACAAGAAAACTTGCATCTTCTTCAAGCAATCGAGAATGTGTACAAGAACAAATGGAAAAAAAGTAGCACTATCCTTGAATTGTTTCGGTTGCAACAGAAATAGTCTGTTTCACTGTTTGTTTCACTGTTTACTATTTGAGAGCAAGCAAACAACATTCTATTCGTTGACAGGCTTCGTCTTCTGTTTCAATCACTATTACCTGAACAAATGTCGAGGCTTCTTCTTCTTCTTTTTCTTCATTTGTTTGTTATTGTTGTTGTACTACGTTTTATAAATATATCTTTCGTCTTATTCTTTATTGTAGTTGTACTTTTCATTACTAATTTTTTTTTGTTCATTGCTGTTGTTCGTTTTTTCTTCTTTTATTTCTTAGGATGATGGAAATTGATTGCGACAGTGTCTCGTAAATTAGATTGCCCAAATGTGGTAGTAGAAAAGAGAGGGAGAAGAAGAACAAAGTACGTCGTTTTCACCAAAAAATCTTTTCGTTTCTTCATGTTCATCGCCATCATCACTGTTGGATGATCATGGAAGCAATAAAGCCGAACTAAAGTTCACGGTACAGTTTTGTGTTGATTAATTTTGATATATAGAAACGTTTAAGCTGACAAATAAAGCTGAAGTTTAGTTGGTTGGTGCATTCTTTATTCTAGTCCTCTCATTGATTCATCATTTGTGTGTTGCACATTCTCATTGATTCGACCAAGAAGAAGAATAAGAAGTAGAAGAAAGAGAAAGTTTTGATGAAATATTTATGCATCAGTGTAGAAGCATACATTCACACACTAAGCAGAGTGGGAATGTGTAATTGAAAAGTTGGTTGGCGTAAACATTTGCACTGCCAAGATCACATGCATTATACAGATCATCTCGTTCACTAGCTCACCACTTTCCAATACAACACTACCAACAACAAGAACAACAGGAAAAGTTAATGAAAAATCCACTACTCCCTTCTTTCCCTCTTTTTCTGTGCTCTTGTTTCTACTGCTTTACTTTTGAATTATTCACGTTTGTACTATTTTTTACCAAAAATCTAATAGCAAAAGTATTCGCTAAATGAAAACAAAAAGCAATGGTTGAAACAGAAAACAGAAAATCATAATAAATCACTGCTTGAAAAGGGAAATAGAAAGCAAAAAATGCACACACAAAAAACGAACAAGTGCTAAGAAACGACGAACAACCAAATCGATTAATAAAGTTGTCAAATTCAGCGATTTTCTTCGCGCTGTTTGTATTCTTTTCACTTTCACTTCTTCTGTTTTTTGTTTTGCTTTTGTTTTTGTTCTGTCAAGAAGGTGTGAATTGCCTATGGGTTGTAGGAATCAAGAACACACTAAACAAAGCAAAAGCATCAACAACAACAACGACAGCAAAAATAATGAAAGAGCAAAACGAGAAAAAAGTAGAAATAAAAACACAAAAAAGGAGAATGAGAATATATGTCGAGAACTCCCTTGGAAAAATCAATAAGATGACAAATTGATCATTGAACAGGGAAGAACAAAAGTTGAGGGACAAGAAGATGACAATATAATGCAATAATATCATAACCAAAGTGAACTATATGAAAACAAGCAAACAAAACCCAAACACAAAACACAAAGCCAAATCACTGACATGGGACGTGTGTGTGAAAGAGAGAAAGAGAACAAGAACAAGAGCGATAGTGAATGTGCCAGTACATCACATCCACGACAAGTCAATCTTTGTTGGTTGTTTAGAAATTAATATCCACCAGTGATTGAAATTCCCTTTCACCATGTCTTCATCAACAAATAGCGCCTTCTTCTTCTTCTTCTTCTTCTTCTTCTTCTTCTTCTTCTTCTTCTTCTTCTTCTTCTTCTTCTTCTTCTTCTTCTTCTTCTTCTTCTTCATGACCTCATGGTTCTATCACATACTTTCCATTATTTGTTTGATGAATGGAATTTCATTGTTGAATAAAAGCCCATTTACTTTGTTCACTTTTGCAGTCTCTAATGATAAGAGAGCTATCTGTTTGCATCCGAGTATCGATAAGTGAAAGTGAGAAAGAGTGTAGTGAATGATGGAAAGTGGTACACGGTTATCGGCAAATCATACCCACGTACACACACACACAATCGTGCTTGGGTGCCTGGTGCAAATTGTTTCCCTATTTACTAGCTAATAGCGTGAGAAACGCATTTTCAGTTTACAAACAATCATACTTCTTGTGGTGGACAAACGGGCAAATCGAAGTACATTTTCACATTGTTAATGTCGCATATGTTAACAATTGTCTGCAGAGAATGTCGTTTCTAATAGATGTATTGATCATTATTGGATTGATTATACTACTTATAATCATCATACGTGTCACATTCTGGTGTCTGGAGTGTACATTCTTCGACACTCACTCCACTAATCCCAAGAATGACATCAAAATAGGCCCACCACAAGCTGTACAACAAACTGAAGTGAAACAATTACTTTTTCAGCCTCCCGTTCTACTGACAAAAGTGACAGAAAAATTGAAACCATCCGAAAAGAGTGACAATCATGTTGTTGTTCTAATTGATCCCAAACAAGCACAACCCGATGACCTACATAATGAAATGTCAGATCAATGTGAAGTGAAGAATGCGAACCAAACCAAAGTGGAGAACATGGTGGTGGTGGCGCCGAATGATCGATGTTCATTTAACGAGCAATTCGCATCGATCGGTGTGGAGCATGTGGTTATGCAACGGGTTAATAGTGACTACGACAATGTCCTTCATCGGTACTCGGTCCAAAGTGAACCGGTGTCCACTGAAGAGAGGTATCGAGTGAGTTTCATTATTTTCACAATTTTGTGTTCACTAACTAATGACAAATGATCTTGTTTTCTTCTTCTTTGTTTCGTTTTTGTTGGTCATGTGAATAACGAACAGCAAACGATGACGCCATTGTATGCGACATATCGTGGTAATGGCCACCCACCACAACCGATTCCACCACATAATTGTATTTGCTCGTTTTGTTCACGATTATTACCGGGTACCAATATTTCCACTGGTTCATTAGTGGAATCATTGAAATCTGTAGTGCATGATATTAAAATAATGGACATGGATGAACACAATGACACTGTGAACAATGGATGTGCAAATGATGCTGCTCATGAAATAGATGATCACCAATCACACACGCAACCTCCTCCTCCTTCTTCTTCTTCTCATTCAAATATGCAACGGACAACAAGCTGGGAAACATTGAAAGCACTGAAGCAATTGGACGAGGTAATTGACGAGATCAACAAAACAATTGACAATGTTGAACAGACAGACCTTGAGTTGCAAGAACAAGAACAACAGCAGCAACAAGAAGAAGAACGATTACAGACAAACGAACAATTCAATTCGAATACAATTGCTGTCAACAACCACCATTATCATGGATCAAGTGATGAGAACTTGCACTTATTACCACCTGACGTTCCACAACGATCATATTCTATTCTGTCGTCATCACATTCAATGAATGCCGAGGTTGATGAGCCATCGTCATTGCCCACTGAAAGTGATCAACTACCACCACCAGTGCCCGCACACGATTATCCACGTGCCAATAAGAATGCAAATGAATCAGTTGTGAGTGAACAACAAACCCATATTCCAATCAAATTCGTTGAGGTTGCATTCGTTCGAGTCCACTGCACCCATACTACCACCACGTGTGCAACAACAAGAACGTTCACTACCAATTCGACCATCGTCTATTGTACTGCCATCATCATCGAATGGTTCCACATCCAAGATGGTGGGCATACGAATTGGTGATGGTCCTATTCGTTCAATGCGTTTGAACAATCAAGGAAAATTCGTGAAATTCTACAACAATTGAAAGATCTAGATGGTGAGGTGATCATACCACGAATGCAACCCACAACCATCACCCGAATCGGATGGAACACTGACACCCATCAGTGTACACACCCCAATTCGGATAAAACACTAACACCATCACCAACTCCAACGTCAACAAGCCCCCCACCACCACCCACCAATTCCAGCACACGCCATCGCATTCGGAACCGAGCACTTTCAATTTGAATGGATCCCGAATACGTCGACCAGTGCACGAGAATGTGAAATACTTTCAATCATTAGCGAACAGTTCTCAAGTGACCGCTCCTCAGTGTGCATTGTACGCACAAGTAGTGAATCAATTCAAACAAATCAGTCCAGTTTCCTGGTTCGAATGGAAAAGCGCATCGTTGACAGGCGACCAGAATGAGCACACATTGATTCAGTGTGATTGTTCACGCTAAAACTGACATTTTCAATCAACGTATGTGGTGGTGCGCGTCTTTTCGCAAAGCACTTAAGGTTAATGAAACAATGATTAAATGATAACAAAAACAAAAGCAACAACAAAAAAGCTTCACAACATTCAATTCTTCATTCAATTCACTTTACTCTCTTCTTCTCTAGTTCCAAAATTCTGTTCATTCTTTGCACATTCAATTCTCTAATGTGATGAGAAGAAATTATTTTTTTGTCTTTGATGAAAGATTTGCTATTAGTTCATGAGAGTAGAACACGGGAACGCAAAAAGCAAAAGGAGCAGGAGAAGAAGAGATAAAAAAGAATGACGTTAATATTTAATAAAGTACCCAATATTTGTCACTGTAAGTGCTGTCGTTTACTGCCACCAAGTGAGTGCATATGACAAGGGCAAATGTTTCTAAAAACAATAGAACAAGAAGAGAGAAAGTGAAAGTGAAAGTGAAAGTGAAAGCAAATTGAAAGGATCGGTTGTAAAATGAAATAACACAGCGTGCCACGACTCGACACTATCACCCAAAACAAATGTGTCGCCTGGTCTCTCTCTCTCTCTCTCTCTCTCTTCTCTCTATCTCTCTCTCTCTCTCTCTCTCTCTCTCTGGTGTGCCCGTCCAACAATCACGGGTGTTTGATGCGTGATTGCCGTCATTTTTGGTTTGCTAATAAACCTTAAAGAAGACAAAGAATAGAAGCAAAAAATAAAATAAAGCAAAAAGCAAGCAAATGAAAAAGAGATAAAATTATGAGCCTCGCATATCACCTATTGTAGAGAATGTGATGTGTGTGCACAGTGAGTGTCAGTAGTGGTGATAGTAATAGTAGTGGAACACTAATCCTCTTACTACTTTGTGTGCAAATTGTATATATCAATGATTCCAGGATTACTATTGCATTACAAATACTGCACACACACACACACACACACGAGATGTCATGCACTTCCTACTTCCACTTATTCCTATTGCTTCAAATACTACTATCCACACTCATGTCATACCAACCAATATAACAACCAAAATTGTTGGGGGTAAGCCACACAACCGGCCACACTTACTTGCCCATTGATGAAACCAATATTTGAAACGTTCTATGTGAGGAAATGCGTTTGGAAGACGTCTTCGGGGGCGTGTGGTGTACTTATTCTGTATTTTAATTAATTGGTCCAGTTAATCGTTCGATGCAAGCATTCAGATCAATCACAAATCCTAAGGTGTTCCCTCTATTATTTTTGTGATTTTTAAAACGTTTGAAAATTCGACAAATTTTGAGTTGTGCACCAGAAAGATAAATTAAAAGAAATAAAAATTGTTTGGTCTGAACCACAAAAGCAGTGCCGACCTCTGTCGTAATTAATTATCAAGTATCATTCATGAGAAAAAAAAGAGTTTTGTTTCATAATTTAATGTACGATGAACCGATTTGTTGAAAAAAACAGAGAAAAGTAAGAATAAAATGTGAATTATAAAAAACGCAACATCATAATGGAAGTAGTAATACTCGAACACGAAGAAGATAGAACCAAGTCGAACACTGGGTGTGTGTGTGTAGGTTACAGTTTGTAATGTTGTCTCGATCACTATTACATTAGCGATCACAGCCTCTCATTCCAGTTCGCCAATGCGTCTCACCACGTTTGTGATCAACTTCTCGAAATCGGCAGCGCGTGCTGCGGCAGCGTTCAGTATTTCTCCGTGATTCGCTTCGTCTTCTGTGTCGTAATCGGTGATGACAATGTTGGTGATCAGTGATAGACCGAGAACACGAAGACCGCCGTGTCGGGCAAACAATCACTTCGTGTACTGTGCTCTATGCCAACACTATCCACGCCCATGTTACGAAGAAACTTACTCTCGGCAATACTCTCGTAACTGGGACCACCAAGCATGGCGTACACACCCTTGTGCACCAACACTGTCGATGCCCTGGTTGCGGACACACTCCTCTGCAATGGCCACCAATTGAGGATCGTAGCACTTGCTCATGGCCGGGAAACGAGGTCCAAAGCGTTCGTCATTCGGTCCACGTAGTGGATTGTTGCCAGCGAATCCAGGGAAGAAAATGTGATCCTTGATGATCATGATGTCCGACACTTTGTATGTTGGATTCAGAGTACCAGCTGCATTGGTCACTATCAATGTCTTGCAACCCAGTAGTTTCATCACGCGAATAGGCATTGTGCACTTGGCCAACGAGTAACCTTCGTACGAATGGAATCGACCTTTCATGCACACAATCGGCACATCGGACAACAAACCAAACACCAATGCACACATGGTGGCCAGGCACTATTCATGAAGGAAACATTTTACACATTACTATCACGATCACAATCAATCACCAGAATAAAAGCACACTTACCAGTGGGACACTGGGAAATTAGGAATATCCTTGTAGTCGATCACCACTTGATCTGTAATCAAATTAGCCAATCCCACCCAGACCTGATCCACAAACGATACCCGAGTACTGGTTGAATGGTGATCTTCGATTGCAAAAACTTCGCGATGTCTTCCACATCTTTGTATTCAATGCTGCAAATAAAATGACAAAAACATGAAATAAATTAGTAAAATGAATTTACACAAATTAAATGATAAAATGCACACCGTTCATGCCAATCAAGATTTTGCCTTCCGTTTAGATGGTGAATTCTTTGTTCGAATTGTTCGACAAGCTCAACATCGATTTGATATTGTAAAGAATGGACTCCATGTTGTGTGAGGGATGCTCAAGTAAATGTTAATAAAAACGAATTGCAATAGTTGTGCAAGCGCAGAAGTAATAGAAGAAGTGAGTGCAAATGGTTTGCTATTGAATGATCACCAAGCCTAAAGTCAATGTTTATATAAGCCTGTGTGAAAAGAAGAAGAAGAAGAAGGAGATAGAAGGGGGATGAGTGAGTGTCACACGGCACACAGTTTATCATGCCCGAACCAGTGTTCATGTGCTTGGTGTCATGCTCGGTGCGTGTGTGTGTGTGTGTGGTTATCAGTTCGTATTCAAACCATGATGCACAAGTTTATGTACTTTTTTTTTATCCCAAATCAAACTAGTCAACGATCATAATCACTTGACTGGTTATGCGAGCGTGAGTTGAGACTATCCTCCTCCTCTCTCTCTCTCTCTCTCTCTCTCTCTCTCTCTTTATCTTTTTCTCTTTTTTTCTTTGGAAACAACAGTAACAAGAGTGTGGTACGAGTTGATGGTTAAAGCATGCCACTTCCCACATCTTGCCGTTTCATCATGCAATTTTCGCCAACCAAACTAAACACCAAAACTTTCTGGTTTTACTTCGATAAATAAAGAGTATCAAGGATAAGAAATGGAAAATGAGAAGATAAAATAAACCTTGTGTCTGGTAGTGTTTGTTTGGTGGTATTCATCCCTTCTCAAGCGTATCCGAAATAGTTGATCATTTCCGCTTTCATTGATAAAAGCTTGGCACTGTCCTTGTTGTTGTTGACTTCGATCATGTTTATGTCGGATTAAAATGTTTATGTTTGGGGGGTTGATAATTCAAATGGAAAATTTCACTACACTTCATTATCAGTTAGATATCGCTGGCCATCTGGCAATAATCATCGATAGGCAAAGTGCAGCAAACCACAAAATTGTTGGCAGTACCCCAAATAGTAGTTATTTCCTCGACATCGTTTTGCATTCGATTGATAACAACCACTATCAAAACAACCAACAAATAGAAAAGTCTGTGTTCTAGAAAATCAGAAAAATTATATCACGATTTTTTTTGGATAAACAAATGTGATCAGCTGAAATTCACATTTTTTTTTTCATTGAACTCAATCAACGAAGACGTCACGAGTTTTTAATCATCACAATCAACATAAATATTGATGTAACTGTAGGTGAATGTTTGAGTAAGACCAAACGAGAAACGGAAATCTTAACCAAAAAATAAAATAAAATAATGCGAACGGAAAAGAGAGCACCACTCAGCAACCAAATGACGAGATCGATAAGAGCACTTTTGAACTAAGATTGAAAGTTAACTGTTGACAAGGAAGATCACACTTCTTCTCCATGCGTTTGCCATTAAACGATCATCACTTTTATTATCTTACTTTGGGGATACTTCCATCACTGTCTAGTTTGTTTCTAGATTGCTCCTGTTTTTTAATCATTGCACGTCATTGAATTTGCAATACATACATTTGAAGACGAGCGCATATGCACTGATATACAGTTGATTACGAAATAGTTTTATCTTCTCATTTTCTAATGAAATCACTTACAAAAACAATGAAAGCATGAAATTAGTCTAGCATACGCATGCTAACGTTTCCATTCTCATGTTCAAATTGAAATAAAACCGACACGAAATCAAATAAGACAAAATTCGAACAAAACATCAAAAAGTTTGGTATAATTCCTGAAACATATAGTGGCAAATGGAATAAAACCAAACAATCGAATGACTAGTGCACTTACGTTTCATCCGACATGATCAGTACTAAGTTGATGATTACCACCAGATGTGTTGGAAGCAAAGATTATCTTATACTCAATCCAATGATGACACTTGACGGTTGAAAAAAGCCAAAAGTGCCAATCAAAATATGGTCATCAAGCAATGGCGTCAATCGATAACTGTGTTTTTATGACATAGTTTAAATATTTTGCCCATTTTGATTTTTGTAACATTTTTGGTTAACAAATAAATAAAACTGAAATTAAATAGAAAATCACACACACTCATCGATTTACGTGACTATTTCATAATCAAACATTCACAACCGCAAACAAGAACAGCTTTTCGTGTTTAATTTGTTTATTGTAACAACAACAAATGGAAACATGCTAAATAGAACCAACAAATCAATACTCACATTGGTAGTACCACGTTCGAGGCCATTTTATTTTTTTGTTGATCAAACAAATAAAGTTTTCCAGCGGCAAAAAAAGATAAAAAGACACGTTAGTTAAACTTGCAACAACAAATCGTAGACGTGTCTTTTACACCCTACTTGCATTTTTATATTAAATTTAGATCAAAAATCAGTTTAATTTGTTTCATAAAACCGAGGAAATACTTTTGAAATTTTTATTATCTTTTTAACCACAGACATAGCGTCGCGACACATAACGTTTCTATGACTAGTTTTTTAAAATTTTTCCTCGCAACAAGCAGGTTTTCACTTTTGCTTTAGCTTTATGGGAGAAAAATTGAGTAAAAAATCTATTTTTTTATTAATTCTGGTTGAAATCATAAAGCAACGAAATAAAGCTCATCAAAAAGTGTTTTTTATTATCTTTGATTGTATAGTTTGAAGTGATCTCTGTGGACGTCATTCTATGGACATTCGAGAAAATAATAAGTTGGCAATATTTTTGGCAAGTTTTTATAATTAGCTAAGCTGTATGCTGTTGAGTTTTCTCGTCTATTTCCTGCACATCTAAAACTTTGAAACTTGCACGTGTGGCTTTTGCCAAACAACTAAAAATTTAAATTTAAAGTCTATCATTTTTGTCGCTAGATGGCGCTGTTTTCAGTAATAAATTTAAATTTGAAATGGATTTGCGTAAATATTTTGTTTAAGATGTTTCTGTCTGTCATGGATCGGTTCACTTGACGATTCTAAAAAGACATAGGTTTTTTTGTTTATAATGACGTTGAACTTTTTTTATTTTGTCAGGTGAATCGTCAACGACAACATTTTATTGTCGGTTCTAACTCACTATTTTTTTTGTTGGTATGAGTTCTTGTCATTTATTGAACATTTTGATTGATTTGATTGATTTTACTTCGTTAGTCAATTAGTGACACGAGTCGAATACAAAAAATTGTTTCATTGGTGGATGTTGTGTTGTTCGGATATTGATGAGTAGATGATGACCATGATGATGTTTGTGTGTTTGTGTACATTGTATTTGATTACTTAAAAAACCTTGCGTAACACTAAAGCTGTGTATCACATTCAAATCATCACCATCGAACACTTCCACTTGCGTGTATGCAGATGTGGATCGAGTATCTTTTTCACTTCACTGGTTATCTGATCACCATCCAAACAAAACCGTTTCATGGTATGTTAAATAAAAAGGATTCTATTTGCACTCGTCAACAAGGCGAATACATTCCACCATTAGCGGATAATTCACCCGAACAAAACTCCAACACCAACACCTTACGGGCATGACGAGAGTATTTCCTCGGAATCATTTGTTTTGTGATGACAAACGATTTCGTTAAAAGGTTCACTATTTACATGATGATGATTGTGATCAGTTTGTACTCACATACGCACACAAAACAAGGCCCTCCTTGGTCGTTCACTATCAATGTTTTTTTTTTCTCTTTTTTTTGCATTTGTTGAAACAAAAAATCGCCATTTTACTAGTTTTTAATCAGTAATGAAACAAAATCACGAGCCACCGATCAGTGTCGCCGGGGCGGCCACTAATTACTCAATCTTGTCGTCTCTATCTCGTTCCCGAATCGCGTATCATTTCTATCTTTCTCTTTCTCTCTATCATATTCATACTCGTAGAGTGGAAACGAACTCGATCATCCTCAGTGTGTGTTTGTGTCCTTCCACTGGAAGCAAAACATATTCGTTGTCTCTTGCTCTTCACCGCTATCTCTTCAGCTTCTAAGCTCGCCTTCGCTTTTAGACGCCATTTATTGTCTAATTTTTTTTATACTTTTTGTTAGATTTGATCAAAGCCAAATAAGCTGAAGCAAAGAAGTTCTTTTTGCTCTCCAAGATTAAGTTTTGATTATCACACATTTGGAGAAGAAGAAGAAGAAACGTTGGCATCGATTTACTCTGATGCGTGCATTTGCGATGGCAACTGGATAACGTGAGCGGCTTCAGGTAGTTTTTTCCTACTACTTCTCTTGATCAACCCGATAACGTTAGATGGTTGTTAGCGTTTACAAAGATTTCACTCATTTGCCCCCTCTCTTGTTTTCCCTCTTCTTGCTCGTTCCTCAATCTCTACCTTTCTATCTCTAGCCAAAAAAACGAAAGAACGAACGATAAGTTGTCGCCAATGTGCGTATGTGTGCATGCGCTTACGTTTGGTGTACGTCGATTACAAAAAAATATAAAAAACAAAAAAAATAAAACGAAAAATCCCGATAACGGGTAGTGTGTATGAGAAGAGAGAGGCCATATTCGATCAGATTATCTTACACACAAGAAGCAAACCGAAATGGTCGACCAACAAACAAGCGGTAGGAGAATGTAAGTGAGTGAATGAGTGTCCAATCGATTGATTTGAAGCGAAACAAGCGACAAGTCAGTGCTTCTTCTCGTTCATCTCCTCTTAACCGATGGTCAAATGTTTATAATCTAATCGAATCGTCTGCCTCGACCATCGCCACCCTAGCCTGTTGGAATAGTGCAGGTTGTAAAGCACTCAACTGTAGTAGTGGAGTTTATCGGACAAACTGTCGTGATTCCAAACAACACTGTCATCGTTGGTTCATCACACAACGATTGACATCAATCGAACGTGTCGTCGTCGTCATCATCAGGTATATAATGAAATAAGTGAACCAACAAGCTGAAAACGAACCGCCTAAACTTCCATTGAATGCAACCTCAATTATTCACTTCAAATATAATCAATCGATGTTGTTGTTGTCAATGTTTGATTTTTTTTCATTTTTTGTTTGCTAATTTTATTTCTGTCAGATAAATTTAGCTTCTAATATGAGCGATTACCCGAGAAATGAATGGAACTCGTTCGTTTCACATAAGGAATCATGGGTGATTAAGATGAGCACACACACTTGTTTGCGTGTGAATATGAACGCAAACAATTTTGATTAGTTGACTGCATTGCCACTAAACCACCATCACCAACAAAAACAACAAACATGAATTTGTGTTCATAACGTAATTGCACACTTGGGTTCGTCTTCCTCGTCTTGGAAATTTTCATTTTGAATGACAAAGTCAGATCAAGACAAGTTATTTTCCGATGTTGTTTTGACAGAGAATGCAACAACAGCACGAAACGAAAACAATGATATTCACAATGCAGCAGACACATCTTGGCATTCACTTTTACAACACGCAGACAAACACCAAATGATTCGGATTCTTCTTCTTCTTTTTGTGGATTTGGGTACACATAAAGTGAAGTGAAGGTATTATCACTGCAAATGTATGTGAGTTTTAACCAAAAACAAGATAGCACCGATTCCACCAAGCGTAGTGTTCGCTTCTCATTCTATTGCACTCGATTGTCATACTCCAAATCAGATATCTAATCATTTCCTTTTTGAAGGAGACGAGAAAAAAATAGTCGTTTCACTTTTCTCTTTTTGTGTGTCATTAGAGAGAGAAAGAGAGAGAATGAGAGCGATAACGAAAGGAAACCGATAAAGTAAGCCCGTGCATACACGTCTCGGTGTTTGTGTGGGACAGAGTAGAAGAGTGAACAGTTCCACTCTCTTCTCCACACACATTGTAGACGATAAGATAGTAGAGTAAACACACAAACTTCACTATCACCGTTCCATTCCTTTCTTGCTCTTCTTGCCATTTTCTTTCGTTTGTTCATTGCTTTCTTTCTTTCATTATGTCTTTCTTTCTCTTTCTTTATTTCTTTCTCGATAGAATCCATATGTTTGCATTTTGTGCAATCGCTTCAAGTTCAGTAAGATTAGTGCTTTCTGCTTCAGACCAAAGCTGATCGAAAACATGCATTCAGCAGCAGCACATGCGCACACACACACACGTGAACAATAAAAATGTTGAGCAAAAGAGAATGAGCGATCGATACTGATACTCGAGCATATCTGGTCAGCTGTCCAGCTATTCGATGTGGAAATGTCTTGTGAAACACACACAGCTTCTGTTTGTGATTTTTTCAGAGCACAACAGTTTCGGTGCTTGCATGATTACCATCTTTTGGCAAACGTTTTCTTGTTCGTTATCACCACACAACTATGGTGTGTATATATTTTCCATCAAGAAGAAATTGAAATAAAATTAATATTAAATCTTGGGCTTGAATCAACACGATATAAAAAAACAAGAAGAAGAAGAAGAAGAAGAGCAACAACAACAACAAAAAGCATTATGTGTGCTTCAATCTTAATTGCTTTTTGATTTGTTTCATGATGATGCTGATGACGACGATGATGAGACTGGTGATGATAGTGATAGTGATGAGGATGATGATGGAGAGATTGATTCAATCATTCTTATGAAATAAGATAAAAATAATATGAAGATTTTTATTTTATACAACACAAACATCCTTTCTCACGAAAAACGGAAAAGCGAATACATAATTATGAAACATTAATTCCTGAAGCACTCACAAATTTGAATGTTCAACAAAACGAGGAATGATTCACTACCGCTAGGTGGTTAGTGGTTGGTGGTTAGTGGTTGGTGGTGATGATGGGTGATGATCACTAAACGAACTATTCACTATTCGGCTTGAAAGTGGCAAAGCCAGAAGTAGATGACACTTACTTAATACGATTACATCACATCATGATCTACTAGAACTCGATAACAAATATGAATTGATGAAGAGTGAAAGAGGAAACAAAATCAAAAGCTAGAAATGAAATGAACAGCAACACCGAAATAAAGTGGAATAACATGCAAACAGATTACTTCACATATTTCTCATTCACTTATAGACAAATGTGGTGATGGTGTGTGGTGAGATTGAAGACGAGGATGACGATTAGTTTAGTTAAATTCAAAATGTAGCATGTTGCAAGTTGTATGAGTTTGTGCGATAACCCTAAAATATTCGAAATGAAAACGATTTTGATTCAGATGCTTAGATAACACTATGAGTAATGAGTGACTTGCACAGAACGGCCACAAATCTGATCTGCTCATCTAAAGACACTGCTAGTGCAACAGCATCAACACAACAAAAATGAATGCGAATGTTCGGTGTTGGTTTGGAAGTGGTAGAGAAGGGAGATGATGATGGTGATGGTGATGATGGTAATGGCGATGGACAACATGTGAAGAGGTGACGAACATGTCGGGTTATTGAACGTGTTGCATGAAAGAAGATTTTCATTTTAATCTACTTTCTAATTCTTGCCCAAGTCCAATGACATTTGAGACTTGCGGTAATAATAATCGCATTCTATTTACTCATTTTCATGTGCGAAAAACAATTATTTAATTCGATTTTTTTCCAATCGCCGCAGAAGATAATTGATTTCAACGATCCAAACAAGGATTAACGAGACAAATAGAAGATAAGAATGAGCAAACTTATTGTGGTCTGTTTTCTCGCTTCACTTATTTGTCCAGCAAGCATGCGGTCATTATTTGTACTTGTCTCGATTCTCTTCTTGCTTGCTTGCTTACTTCTCTACATTTGATATGAATATTTGTTTGTGTTCCTTGTTGTTGACTCAGGTATGCTTATCAGAGAAATAGGCAAACTGCGTATTCCTCCTCAGTACAAGTGTTTGCATTCGTGATTGTAGGCAAGACTAGGATACCTTCTTCGTGTTTGACCACTCTTCTTCTCCCCCCTCTCATTCCGGGCATTGTCTTGTGGTTATTGTGTTGTGTACACAATCTCGTAATATTGGTACGGACTCATACAAACACAAACTTATTACACACCTATGTGTGTAAGCAAACACACCAAATGATCGGAATTAAAAGATTCAAAATTATTTTTTTGTTCATGTGTAGGAGGATTCTTTTTGATTCTAAGCAAAGATTCTGTCACCTTTCCGTGTACTTCATGTTCACGAGTATTTGTTTTGCTATTTTTTAAACAAAAAAAATTTCATGTTGTTTATTATCATACAGTGTGTTGTGTGGACGAACATTTCATTTGTTCTTTCAAATTTTCTTCGTTGGATTCTTCTTTGTCGTTGGGTTCGTCATTGTTTTGGCACTTTTGATTAGAATCGAACAAGTAGGTCTGAATAAATAGAGTACTGAAAATGATTAATACGATTGGACCTATTTACTTTCAGGTTTTTCGTTGCTTCATGTGCTCTGATACTATTATTTCAAGCAGATGCGTTTGATAGATTATGTGACATATTCTGGTTGGTATTTATTCCAAATCGTGAGTAAACAACGTGCGATGATCAGAATCTTAACAGACTACAGAATAAACGAATAAACGATCAAACTCAATGCACTAAATAATAATTGTTTGTTTCGTCTTTTTGATCAAAAAATTTCTTGCATTGAAAGCTGTGTTTCAGTACTCTGTTTCAATGTAAAATTTGGAAAAAATTGAAATCTTTAATTTTGTTCATAAAATGTGCGCAGTTTGTGATAATTCTTGTATGCTGTTATTTAGGAACAAAATTAATTAACCTCGAAGTTGACTAACTCATGACAATTCGATGTGTTTATTTGAGTTTTATTTGAGTTGTGACGATTGAACCACTAGGTGGTTTATGTTTACCAACCAAACAATTGTTCTAAACTCAATTCATCTTATTATTGAATTCATTCATATTCATATTATTTGTTTGAGAAAAGCGTAGGCAAAATTAATAGAATCATGTTCCAAGTTACTTTTTCATTTTCAACAACAAAAATCCGTGGGTTGAGTAATTAAATTCCTTATGATTGTCGTATTTTAATTCCTGACTTCATTTCTTACCTAAATCAAAATCAAATGTTGATTCTTCTGGTTTCTTTTTTTGTGCTTTGCTTTTCGATCATTTAGTCGTAAATAACAATGCCTTCGTCATTGACAGAGACCCGAGTACAGAGGATCGGTATAGTTTCCTTGGTAATTGTTTGTTCGTGACCAGTGAAATGAGTGTGTTGCATTGTTTATCCACATTCTATTTGCTTGTTTGTGTGTTTGTTTACTGTCAATTCTCTAAATGAGAAAATAGCTGATTTTATTTCAAGAATACAAATGAAATGGATGATGAAGGAGGCGGTGGTAAGCGTGGTGAGCGTGGTACCCATACCCGATGTAATTAATTTAATCCCGCTACGTTGTTTATTAACAAATGCTACCGGTGCGTGTGTATGGGCAGAGTGAGTAATCAGCTAAAACAAAAAAGGAACACACACTGCAAGAATATTCGTTATTGAAACGGATAAACAGACAAACACAAC
>CAXFZM010000074.1:0-145000 GCA_964007475.1 Hybos culiciformis
TCTCTCTCTCTCTCTCTCCCTCTCTCCCTCTCTCTCTCTCATATTGGAGAGTGAATGAGTGAAATGAAATTATTGACTGACAAATATATTGTGTCCACAAACAAACAAATAAACAAACATACTAATCGGTTATCTCAAGGTAGATGGCATGATTCAAATAACCGGCCATAACTTTTGAACTATTAGATACCGTTGGAAAGGTCTGGGAACGTAGTTGCGAAAAATGTCATATGTCATCCACAAAGGTCAAAAGATCACCAACTTATAGGCCAAAAACTGAAAATGTGAAAAAAATTCAAATGGCCATAACTTGATGACCTTTTGACCTTTTTGGATGACATATGACATTTTTCGCATCTACGTTCCAAGACCTTTCCAACGGTATCTAACATGAGGGGCTAGGGTCAACAGTTCAAAAAATCGAAAGTTATTCGGTCCTGCTATATGTGCATGATGTGCACTTGCACAGGGCGCCTAACGAATAGGGCGCCAATCGATTTGTAGTCAAGAACATGCAAATCCATTCGAAATTGACTACTGTGGTACTGTTCACAAAAAAACTCTACCCAGAACAAAATCAACACAGTATACAATTTTTTTTGTATACCGTGATCAAATTGCACATTGTATAATGTGCAAATGAGAATTCAGCATAGAATAAAATCAACATAGTATTTATGTAAAATTTTTTTTTTGGTATACACTAGGTGGAAAAGTCTGCGTACGGGCTCGTTTCTTATTTTTTGTTCAACATGTTCCCAGTTTTTGATGTCATTTAAAAGTACTCTATGAAAAAAGTTTTATTGTGAAAACATTTTTTTTTTTTCAAAATTAAAATTTTGAGAAATAATATCAATTTTTTGAACTGTCTGAGATTGCTAGTTAATTTCTGAGACGCGGCATTGAAACAGGCTGTTTTCAATGCCGCGTCTCAGAAATTAACTAGCAATCTCATTTGAAAGGCAATTGAATGTAGATAATTTTGCGCCATATAATTTTATCTGTACGATAAGGGAAAGTGTCAAAAATTGTCTTTGAAAGTCATAGGAATAGCTTAGAACTGCTGGAAAATAGGTTAGAACCGCTTCTTTTTATGATTTTCAAAGGCGATTTTTGACACTTTCACTTATCGTAGGGATAAAATTATATGGCGCAAAATTATCTACATTCAATTGCCTTTCAAATGGCATTATTAGTTAATTTTTGAGACGCGGCATTAAAACCGGCTGTACGCAGACTTTTCGAAAAATTGATATTTCTCAAAATTTAAATTTTGATAAAAAAAATTTTTTTACAGAGTCCTTTTAAATGACATCAAAAACTGGGAACATGTGGAACAAAAAATAAGAAAACGAGCCGGTACGCAGACTTTTTCTACCTAGTGTATGTATATTTATTTGAGGACTAGCACTAGACCTACTGGGAGTACCTCGTTAAAAAAAGCGCTTTAGTATAGTCTACTTCATACTTCAAACTGCGGCTCTTAACATAAATTTATGCGGCTCCGGAAATTATTTTTTTACGGCTCGAAGAACAATTCTGACAAAATTTTATTTTTCACCCGGCCTAAACTTTTTTCATTCTAAACTACAAATAAAGAATTTTCTTGCACCCTAAATTACAAATCAAGAATTTTTTTTCCACTGTAAACTACAAATAAAGAATTTTTATTATTTTGTAAAAAAAAACATCGAGTTTCAATGACTGACGAGAATTGAACAAATCAATTAAGGGTGTCATCATTAAAATTACAATTAATTTTGAAGAATTATATATTTTGAACAATGTATAAAATTCATAATTATAAATCAAAATTATTGTTTTATTTAATTTTTAATATTTTAAAACGGTATATAAATCAAAAATTAAATATATTGATTTTCTTATATACATTTATAATTATTACAAAAATTTGCGGCTCTTTAATTTTTGATATTTCTTAAAATTGGCTCGCTTATGTTTTGGGTTGCCCAGGCCTGGTCTACCTCAATGGTGACGTGAAAATGACTTATACTATGCTTATGGGCGCAATTTTCAAAATCGGCACAGGGCGCCGAATCAGCTAGGACCGGGCCTGCTTGCGTCACTCGGGGGACTGCCGTCCTCGGTGATAAGAGACTATACACATAGTCAAGTATCTAAATTCAGATAATCTTAAAGGAAAATTTATTTATGATTTTAGACGATAAACATTCTACATTCCTATTTTCTGGTGAATTTTAATAATATCGTTCAAACCTAAAAATTTTTACTCAAAATAATGCTCTTGTGGATTAGTTACATTTTATGGGAAACACCTAAATGCAGTTTGTATTTTAATTTAAAGAAAAAAAATATATTTTTTTATTTCCAGTTTTTACAATTAATATGATTTTCATTTTTATTTTTATCTGATTGTCATGCTGACCTTCATAATTTTTTTTTTTAAGTCGAGATTTTATTAAAGAAAAAAGAAAAATCAAGGGATTAAATTGCACTCGTTTTTTTTTCTGATTAACTTTTAATTTCATTCTTGGATTTTGTAATGTAAGGCAAATAGTTTGTATGTATATTGTATATATAAGTTATGTATATAATAAGTATAATAGGAGAACAATTTTTTTGAATGAATTTTTTTTTTTTTTCTGCTATCTATTTGTAATTTGTTGTGTACATATATAAGTTTACTAATGTTCAATAATTATAGAAGATATTCAAGTCAAAGAGCTACTTGAGCCGTTTATTTTGAAAGTAAGTCCATTTTTGAAAAAAAAATAGTTAATGATAACAATAAGCACAATAGTATATATTCTTTTTATTTATAAACAATTTTAATCTAATATCATTAAAACCGCTTTGATTTTGACACTTGAAAATTAGCTTATGGAAATATTAATGTATATTTTTAAATCAATTCAAACACAAAACCTTAAATATCTCAATACAAGAACAAATGGACTTAAACCACTTTCAAAATAAACGGCTCACTTATAAGATTTTAATACAAATATGTAAAGTATTTTCATTCCTGGGAGTACTTTCGAAAATCACACACCTTCGATCAAATGAGCAAATCAGCAATTTTAGCCATACTTTCGTTATCACAGCTACAAAGCTAAAAGTGGTAAAATGATCTACATTATTATTACCTCCTAAATACACAATTTCTAAACGAAATTAAAATTAAAAAAAAAAAAATTGGAAATGGATTATGAAATAACTTTCGCAAATTTAGTTGTTAAAAATAAGTTGATTTAAGATTTTTTAAATTTAATTCTTAAGTGAGGTTTAAAAAAAAAAACCCCGGCAAAGCCGGTTAAGATAACGTTGTGATAACTTTTGATAATGTTATTACAATTACAACAAATTCTTTTATCTCAAACTTTTCCTTCCAAAAATTATTGTTTCTTTAAAATTATTATTTATGATTCTGTTGTAAACTTTAAATGTCAAATTTATTTCATTTATGAAAAATGAATTAATAATAATATATTTTTTTGTTTTCTTTTCAGGTAAGCTCAACCAAGTGATAATCTGGAGAGAACGTCAAATATTACAAATTTTTTACCCAATTATCATAAAAATATAAAGAACCTTGTCCATAAAGGTAACTATAACTTATTAAAATTGTTTTTTGTCCTTCTCAAGAAGTTTAGGGTTTCAACTATAGAGTTTGTTCTCATGGATTTCTGAAAAATGCAGTTCTTTTATTTATTTATAGACTCCGATTTTGTTGTTAAAAATATGTATAAACTGGTACTTAAATTTTTTGCAGTACCATTATATTATATACTGGTACTTTTATATGGCAAAATACTTAAATTTAGTCAGCCCTGGTAGCTTTATCACAATCGAAAGTTTTTTTTTTATCCTTATAAATTTGTTTTATAAATCCAAAGTTTTAAAACATTAAAAAATACTAATAATAGAAAAATAGGATCAAAAAATATTGTGAAAGATCATTGATTGATAGTCAATAATAAATAATTTATTGCGGCAGTATTGTAAATTGATTTATTTTTTTTTATTGCAAAATAAAACCTTGTTAATTAAAACTCTAAAATAAATAAAATTAATTTTTTTATGATGTATGGCTTAGAAAAATTCACAGTTTGTATTATTTTTTTTTATAGAGCAATAAAATTCATTATAAAAACTATATTTACTTAAAAAAAAAAAACAAAGCCTTCATATTCACAGTACAATTATTTTCTAACACTTTCAATTCCTGTGATAATTTTTCGCTATTATTATATACAAGTAATTAAATTAATATTATTGAAAAAACACGTGCTTCATTAAATCAAATATAAAATTATAACAAATAAAATATGTATTTTTTTCCTTCACAATATTATATACCTACAAGTTTCCTACATTAACATTATATAGATTATAGATAATATATGAAAACATATTATAATAAAATATAAAATTTATTATACCTTGCAAGTTGCACCCAAAACAATTTATTAGAAAAATATAAAAATACCTTAATTATTATTTAAAACTATAAACTATAACAAAACAAGAGTAATTTATGTTCTAAACATTTTTTTATTAAAATCATAACAAATTTTAATTAATACTTTATTATATAAGTGTATGTATATTAATTTTTCTTAACGAATATAATATATTGCACTGGATTTTACATTGCAACTAACTAATTATTTTACTTTTTTTGTTAATTATTTAAGCTAACTCGGATTAAGTACGTATTTTATAGATTGGTTTTTTTTTGAATTTTGCTTTTCTAAAATTAACTAGTTTGCCACTATTACGTATATAAATAACCTGATTGCAGTGAGGGGCTAAAAAAAAATAATATTGCCAACAAAATGTCACATGAATTGTTAATAGTTATGTACAGAAACGCGAATTAACCTCAATGGATTAACCCAAGGAGCCATGAAAGTTCGATGTAATTAATCCCTTAAAAAATGAGTTCATATATAGCGATTGGCATAACTTAATTTTGTTTGGGTATTATTTCAATTTGTTTTTAGACTTTGTTAGTTCGTTTGGAAATTAATTTGTTTACGTTTAGAGTGTTTATGTTATATTATTGTTTATTTATGTACAATGTAGTAATTTTATTGAAATTGGTCGTAGGATGGAACTTACCAGGGATGAAATTATATAATTTTTGTAGACCGGTCGACAATTTAATTAAAAAAAAGAAGAATTTACATTTTAAAATAAGAAATTAATCAAAAATAATACGAAAAATGTAATTTCACGTTTTAAAATTATATGCATGAAGCAAATTGTCGACAATAATTCTCACATTGTATGTCGACAAAAGTTGCATAATTCTTCATCTGATTACAAGACATAAATTATTATTATATTAAGCACATAAATAAATTTATATATTTAATTAGATTTATCCTTTAACGTAACCAGTTATATAATTAAGCTTTTATATAGTTAAATGAAATTATATAAAATAATAACAATCAGTTTTTAACAATAAAATTTTTAATGTATTTAATAATTTTTATAAAGAACTATGTATTTACATTATAATTTCATCGAAATTCCGAAATAAATCAAACAGAACAAAATAAAAAGCTTAAGTGAAAAATTTAAGATAATAAACATAAAATTTGTACATATATTTTTATATTTTCAATTATGTTAATATTTTACGTGATAAAATCTTAATTATTTTATTTTTTCTTATTACTCAAATATATATGCATTTGTATATTCAAAAGAAGAAATTTGGTAATTTTATTGAATGAATGCATCTTACAAATATTTCATAAGCGATTATGACAAAACTAAAGAAATTAAGAGTATTTTCACATGGAACACGGAGAGAAATCCAGTCAGATATTATGATTATGACGATTGTACATATGCGTAAAGCAGTCAGAGAACTCAGCTCTTAATAACTAATCATAAACCGTAAATATTAATCATAAACAATGACTAAGGGTAAAAACAATCACTATGACTGCAAAATCATAAATCCTGCAACCCAATAATATCGATTTCATTTCTTACGTCTTAAAAGCGAGTAATGGCTGCTTTTTTACATAAGAAAATAAAATTTAAGTTTTTTTTATTAATTTTTTTTATTTAATTTTTTTTTATTTAATTTTTATTTATTTAATTTTTTTTTTATTTTAATATTTTTTTAATCTATTAAATTTTATTTATTATATATTTTTATTAAATTATACAATTTTATTTCTTATGTCTTCTTCCGGATTCGAACCTGGGTCTTTAGCATTGGAATCCGCCAACACTACCACTCAGCTACGGTATTGAAATTTGAAATGTACATAAAATAGAAAATATAAATTTGGTATACACATTTTCTGTGTGGTGTGTTGGCTATTTGTAATGTTAAGGACGCAGGTTCGAATCCCGAAGAAAGCAAAAAAATTTTGGTTTTTTATTTTTTTTTAGCGACATTACAGAAAATTTCAACTATGTACTATTATTTGAGTAATTAAAGTAAATAATCTGAATTTTAATCACCTAAAATAAAATAAAAAGTAAAAAAAAAAAATGTTTTTGTATTAATCATAACTTAAGACTAGGGTGATTAAGCATCATAACTTAAGATTTCAGGTAAATCATAAGATAATCACGATGTATAACGTAGTAATTATATGCAAAGATTATTCATCTTGCGCGAAGATTTTTAATCATAGGGCTATTTTTTCGTTATGATTAGGAGTCTATGACTGATATAATCATATTGAATGAAAGGGCATTTCTCTGCGTGAACAATCAAAATCAAAAAAAAAAAACAAAAGAGGTTTCAATTCCATGCCGTGATTGGCATAAGAATTTTTTTTTTTACCCTAATGCCAACAATTTATCAATTTTTACTAAGTTCCAAAAACAATTTTTGTATCTAATAAGGCTGTTACACTTCGGCTTTTTAATGGGTTTTTGAAAAAGCCATCATCGTTGTGGCTGTTTTGTGGCTTTTTCCATACAAAAAATAGATAAAAAGCTAGTGGATTTTCAAAAAGCCACTAGAAAATCAGGGTTCAAATAACAAATAAGCTCTGTGAGAAAAAAATAAGCTAAAAATTTCTATTTGGAGATTCCCAAATGTTTATTTTTGTCAAAAAAAAAAAAAAAAATTATGTGACAAGAAATGTGTAAAAAAAAATAAACAACCAAAATTTCATAAAAAAATTAGGAACAAAATTTTGAAATTTTATTTTTAAAATTTTTAGTTTGTTTACTTATTTTTTTTTTCTTTTTTAACGTCAAAATATAAAAGTGTGAACACATTTAAAATAGACACCTAAAAAGTGGCTATTTCATTGTCATGCGTCTCGCTTATAAATAAATTATATAAAAACAAATTTAAAAATTTCCTTTAAATTCACATATACCTAAATTAGGTGGGACCATCCTATAAAAACAAACCAAATTCACTCATTTCACATAGTTCCTCACACAGAAAAAACACGGCATAAATGCAAGTAAAAAAGGCATTAATTCAAGTATTCCGCGACTCATTATAGCGCCACGCCATTTGCATACTTGACAATTATCTTAAAAATACTTGATTTAAGTCTTGTGAAAAAAACTTAAATTACCTCATAACTTTACTTAAATGAAAAATATTTGACTCAAATTAAGTTTGTAAAATTCTTAATTTTAAACATAAAAAGGGTTAATATAAGTTTTTCGTATCTTTACAAAAACAAAGTTCGTTTTACCCCAAAACCAAAAACCTTTCAAATTCATTAGCAAAGACACCGCAAATACAAAAAAAAAATTACTAGACACAATTTTTTATTTTATTTATTTAATTTTTTATTTATTTTTTTTATTTATTTATTTATTTATTTATTTTTTTTTCTTTTTTATTTTTTTTTTTATTATTTTTTTTTTTATAATTTTTTTTTTTATTATTTTTTTTTTTTTATTTTGTTTAATTTTTTTTATTTATTAAATTTTTTTATTTATTTTTCTTTTCTTTTTTTATTTATTTTCTAAATTTTTTTATTTTTTTTTTTAATAATTTTTTTATGCCCGCTTGTAGCTTCGAACCACTGTCCTAAACATTGCAATCCACGAACTCTGCTACTGAGCTATGAACTACATTTACGACAATGTGTAAAATGGAAAATATAAATATAAAATGGAAAATATAAAATGGAAAATATAATATAAGATATGAAAAACTTGGCGTGGTTGCTATGACTTTTTAGAGTTTGATTTGACCTTTTTTTTACTTGTATTAAGTTTTACGGGTTGATTCAATCCAAACAAAAACGCAATTCAAGTAATTTTTTATAGAATGAAGTTTTTATCTGTTTACATTTAATCCTATTATGACTTGATTTGAGTTACCAAAGAGAGAGTTAAATTGAGTAAAATAAAATCTCAAAAGAAAACTTAAATGGGTTGAAATAAGTTTTGGTTTATTTGTTTTAAGTTTTATTTTGGTTTAATTTTGTCTTTTTTAATGAGGATTAGTTGAATCATAGGGAGAGTTGAATATGACTTTATTTTTGGTTTCATTTGAGTTTTTGAGGGATTTTTCAAGTAATTTCATACTTGAATTAAGTTTTTTCAGTACGAATTGAATCAAACCCGTCAATCTTGAATTGGAATATGACGATTTTTTTCTGTGTGCGAATTTAGGAAATCGTTATAGAACTTACTAAACAGAAATAAAATAAAATTGATATACATATTTAAAAAGTAATATACAAACCTACCTAAACCAAAAATATATTGAAAAGTGTACTAATAAATTAGCTGTACTGTATATATGACTAATTTTCCTATAAAGTTAAGAGATTTATCAAAAAATCATGTGAAAAACTTTCATTAAAAAATTCAAAAACATTAATTTTATTTACATAATTTAATATTGCATAGTAATGACGTTGTTAAAAGATATACACAACAATATTTCTTTGTCAGACGCAATATTTTTGATTTTCTGATATTGATCTGTCACTCTATCTGTACGAATATTATTATATAAAATATCATGAAAAAAAAACCAACCATAATACAATTTTTATTTAAAATAGTAGAGGAAGAAAAAAGTATAAGAAATGAAATGATCGAAAATGAAAAATTTCATTTCGTTAAATTTATTGCTAATGTAATATATAATTTTATTTTCGAATACGAAAACATTATAAACATGTAGAAGCTCCAATTAATGTATTTAAGTTCAATTAATGCGACCATGTATTTACTAGTAAGAATTACGTCATCTTGTTTCAAAAGAGATTTTAAGTACATCAATTATTCAAAAAAATAATAACCGTGAATTCTGAAAGAAAAAAAATATTAAAATATTGAAATTCCACTGGTAAATTTCTGCCAATTGTCATAAACAATTTAAAATTTAGACTTTTGGAAACTAATTTAAGTAAACAACATTTTATTCTTATTTTATTAAATACCATCTTTGATTAAGAATATTATCAACATGATTAAGTTTTATACACGGATATATAAACAGGATGTTTAACTCGTACAAAATTTTCGTTCCATAGTATCCATAGTATCACTTACCACCGCTAGGTTAGTCCTCAACGTCCTCAATACGTCACGACCCCGTCTTATTGTGACTAATCAAATCGTGTTTGAATCACTATACTGTCATTTTCTGACTCTTTAGTCTTCAACAAATTTACTCAATTTTACCTAATCAAGTAACTTTAGAGTCACTGTCAAGTCATTTTGTGTGCTTTTAGTCGTTTAGAGGCTCCACAGTTACTCAATTGATATCCTAAAGCTTTTTTATTTGTCGTAATTAGGTCTTTTTACGGTTAGCTTGTGACCTAGAAGCTTTTACTATAGTTTATTTAAGGATTCCTGAGAGTCATATTTTGACTTCAAAGTAATACTTTTACTTCTATGCGACGTCATAAAGAAGTTCAAGCTTTACTTAAAGTTTACAAAATAACTCAGAAAAGCGGTGCACGGGCGGTCGTGGCAACCTCCAGGTGACGTTTCGCAGAAGTGTTTTTAGAACTTTTAGGTCTTGTGACGTGAGTCCCATGCCAGTCATATGTCTAGAGACAAATTTTGTATGATTGGGTTATGTTGTTTACATTTATTAATTTAAAATATTCCGATTTTTCACAAAATATTTTCTCATTTACGACCAAGTTTTTCCGGCATAGTCGCTTTTAAAATAGAATTACACTGATTTTATTTCTTTAAATTTTTTTTAACACTATATTTTTCGTCATTTTGAATCAAAAAATGAACTATTTTCTTTTTTTAATTAAACTTTAAATTCATATTTTTTTTAAAAATTGAGATTTAATTTCGAAGTCGAACAATAATAACATTTTATTTTAGTTATAAATTTTAAGCAAAGCCACCGAGCTTCCAAATTAACAAGTTTGTAAAATAATATTTTCAATAAATGTTTGCTTTTTTAAATATTTCTTTTTATTTTGCTGCTGCTAAGAAATCAGTTAATCTTTCTTTGGTTAAAGACTTTTATTTTATAATTAGTTATAATGTTTTTTATTTTAGAATAATTATTTTATAGTACTAAAAGAAAAATTATTTTATAAACTAAAATTATTGACTTGAATAAGGGATTATTCTGCGGCTCGTCGGTTATTTCAGCTAAAAGTAGTAACTTGAATAAGGGATTCCTCAGTTTCGTGTCGGTCCCATATTCCTAGCGGTGGTGATTGAAACTACGGATACTTTTTAGGAACTTTTTTTTAATAAAATTTTTTCAGAATTCAGCAATCCTGTTTTTTATATCCGTGGTTTCATACAACTTTTTTTTGTATTTTTATTTGAAGGTGTTCGTAAAACAAATTAAAATACAATTAATACACTGATAATTATCAAAATTTTTTGAAGTACATATTTTAATTCGTTTTACTGACACCTTCAAATGAAAATACGAACAAAAAATGTTCTATGAAACTTATTAAATTTGTGTATTCTTGAACAATGATACCATCTATAAAAAAATTTTCTTTATTAGCAGATACCTATGGTCAGGCAAGCGCCGGTCTCAAAATGAATGAAATTATATATATTTTTTAGAATATTGAAATTACAAGTAATGGGAATCTAGTTGTTCAAATACGGAAAATTTAGGTGAAAATATAGTTTAATGAAATAAGAATTAACATGATACATAAACATGTTATAATAGTACAATGGTACATACATAAATAAAAGTACGGCATGCATTATATTTTTAAGTCTATATATATCATAAAACATATTATCAAGTTTTTTTTTTTTCATGAGATCAAAATATCGATAAATTTTTTTTTTTTTCGTTCGTTATCCTTAATAAGGTAAAACAACATTTTTATCATTTTTTTAAACTTTTAAAAGATGCAAAATTAATTTAGATAGAAAATAATGAAACTTGTTTTTTTTTTAATTACAAGTTTTTCTTGCATATATGACATTCTCAAAAGTCTCTATATACATATAAACATAATGTTTTTGTACAATTTCCGAAAAATAAAAAATCAAATTAATGTGTAAAAAAAATTAATTATAAAAGTTAAAAATTACTCATCAGTTCAAATAATTTTCGATAATTACTGTTGAACATTAATGTTAATAAAATTAAATGTATTATATATTTCAAATTCCATAAATAATCCGTAATCAAAAAACTACAGAATCTAACGCTTAAGATAGGAAGCTGAAAATAAAGAACTACTCAAGAACTACTAAAAATCGCAGAAAAACATTCAAAAATAAAGAAAACCAAGACATAGTTTATAGATGCGAAATTTTGTAAAAAAAAACCTCAAAAAACACTAACTTTGTAGCGGGGCTGCGGTGTCGGAGTCAGAGTCAGAGTCAGAGTCAGAGTCAGTAGTAATTCTTGCTTGTTGAGAGTCGGAGTCGACAAAATAAACCCAACTCCGACTCCAAAACTATTAAACTTAAAGTACACTCGACCAAAACTTATTGAATTAAATAACACATTTTTGTAATTATATTTTTATAATTTAATTTAACAAAGTGATTGTTGTTTTGCCTGGCACAGAAATCCAATAAAAATATATTATCACAATTTTTGTTTACTGGGAAAATTACCCTTTTATGTTCACATTAAAATTTATGGCAAGTTTGGTTGCTGGGAATATTACGGGAAATACCTTTTATGTTCATATTAAAATTTATATTTCGGCAAATACTATATTTTATAATTTTTGCGGTGCGCGTGCAGAAAGTATAGTAAATTGGTATCAGACAAATTCAAAGTAGTCAAAGTAGGAGTCGGAGTCACCAAAGAAAAAAATGAGGAGTCAGAGACGGAGTTGGAGTCGGTAATTTTGTTGACCGACTCCACAGCCCTGCTTTGTAGTAAGTTTTAAAATTTATTTATTTTTAAAATTGTTTCGGATAATGCTGTGCGCCATTTCTATACAAATTTGACCCTTATATGCAGTGCTGAGCTGTGGAATTATTATCAGAGGGCTCGCATTCAAGATTTCATAGATTTACAAAAAAAAATATTATTTTTTTTTAACCTGCATTTTATTTTTTGAATAGTTTAGTATTTACACATATATGTATAACATATTAAAATATTACATTAAAATTTATAAAATATTACATATATATTTTAATTACTCATTGAACAATAAATTCCAAATGGGGTTCTCGTCACTATTTAACTCTTTCCCATTTCTTTGAGCTGCAGTTGCAGGTCGGTGAGACTTTAAAAATGATTTAACATAATTCTCAGGATTCCAATTCTTAAATTATGGACCATTTAAATTTATTGTCATAAAATCGGCTTTATCAGAGGGCTCGCAAATTTTTTTTAAATTTATCAGGGGGCTCTTGCGAGCCCGTGCGAGCCCCCTTCAGCTCAGCACTGCTTATATGGTGTTCGCATTAGGAGAATATTAGTGGAATATGCTGTTATCCGGAATATTTCAGGAATTTGAACTGGATTTTTCATATAAAAAAATATTCCGGAATATGTATATTCCACTTTCATATTCTAGTTTGTCAGAGTTAGAATTCTACATTTAAAGTTATTTTCACTCATTTTTTGAAATTTTGTTATAGTTGGTAACAATATTCTTGTCAAATTCGAGTCAAAATGAAAAAAAAAACAAAAAAAAATTTATAAAAAGCGATATAAAAAGTCAAAATTTTCAACAACAAAAACTTTTTCTCTTTCTCAATTTTTTTTTTACATCATCAAATTCCAGTTCTCATCAAATTTTGTAATGCGAACGGCAATTTGTTTTCTAAAATATAAAGGGAATTTAAATTATAATGCGAACAAGGTATTATTAATGTATATAGATCTAGTATATGTATAGCACAAAATTGTTGCTAAAGACAAATAATTCTTAATATAGTTATAATGCTTAAATCGCTCCCATGTCTTTGAGTTGGTTCTATAGGACGCACTATTCTGGAGAATACATAAATTAAAAAAAAAGGTAATAGAATTTACGTATAAATAATCAAGCTCGTACTTAGTTATAAATTGAAGGAATGTGCATACAAAAATGTATTAACTAAATTCTTATATTTTAGATAACTGTTCCCGACTTAATTATATTTTGACTTATTGTAATATAGTTCAAACCTGTTGTGTATGACGTTTACATACATTGCTCAATGTGGTATATATATTAATGTGGTATATTTTTAATAACAAATTGCTAAAGCAAAAAACGAAATAAAACTAAAACAAGAATTACATTTGGCAAAACCAATATCTATTTTCCACTTATTAGTCTGAACATACATGCATACTAAATTATTACAAGTCTTATTGCATGATGATAATTATTTTTTTAATTTTCGGCAGCTCTTCATATGCGAATATTAATTACACTGAAAAAACAAATAGCTGAGGCAGCTATAATTTCTGTATAACCCCTGCTATGAAATCAAACTAGTGGATGACGTTAGCGAAATATGATATTTATCATAGCATATGATTATAGCAAAATTTGTCATTAAAAAATTTCAGTAAATCTTATTGAATTTTTTGTAATTAATTTTTAGCTAGCAAAAGCAAGAAAAATTATAATTTATAAGTAGCAACAATTCATTTGGTATATATTTTTAGACGGCTTATTATATATTTAATAAAATAAGAGCAAGATTTTAAGCACATACTACCAGAAAATATTGCAGTTTTAGTTATAGCTTAAGAGCTGGTTCTTAAAGAGTTAATTTTTTCAGTGTGTGTATTAAGTAGATAAATTACAAAAAAAACCCACTGTTTAAAAAAAAAAAATTATGATTTTCTTTAGAAAAAGTTAATTTTTTATTATTTTGTTTTCAAAGGTTTTCATCTGGGATCGTAAAAAATGCAAAACAAAATCAAATACTAGGCAAAAAGAAGAAAAAACAAAAAAAATGTTTAATGCTATATTTGCTATAATTGACATGTTCTTTGTTACGTTACATTTAAAATCGCATTATAGAAAAAAAAAAACAAAACAGTTTTTAAAAGAATTAATAAAAAATAACAGCAATAATCAGTTTTGTTTATTTTTATTATTTTTTTTTTTTTATTCTTTAACAAAAATAAACTTATTTTTTGTTATTATTAAGTTTGTATAAAAACTAAAGACTTGTTCAATTTTAGTTTATACTTATCGTCAAAGAATAAATGCAAACAATAATGTTCTGCATTTTATAGTGTGATTCTCAAAATTAAAATAAAATATGGAAAACTTAAATTTCGCAAAGATAGATTTATTTGCGTACCATTGTTTTCGGAATTTATTTAAAAGGTCAATCAGACTAATTTATAACACATGAATAACATACATATATGCGAAAAGTAGTTTTCGAAAATTCAGTTTATTCTGCCAAATAAATTAAAAAGAAACGATAAAATTGAACAGGAACGAAGTGAATAGAACTGATATTTCATTGAGAATCAGATTACTTAATTACGGGAGCAGTACAACCGGCCAACTGGCCTTAAAGCAAGGATTTCTGAGGATTTTCGACCCGCTTCTACCTAATGACGGTAAATAATTAAAAATTTGATATTTTGAAAAGCAAATAAATATGATTTTTGGAAAATCTGTTCACACTACACTGGCCAAAGAACTTACTGTGCATTTGATTTATACTTATTTTCAAAAGAAAAATTGTTTAAGCTGAAATTTTTCTACGTTTTTTTTTATTTTTTATTAAAGTCACCAAATCACTAGGTGGGATACCTTTTACACTTAAAGAAGTATGGATTTGGTAATGAGGACAGGAAGCTTAGACGGGATTAAAAAGTGGGACAGTTAAAAGGTAATCGTTTACAATCTTATTAAAGCTGTGCAAGTCGTAAATCAAACGTCCGCCAGCTGTCGGGAACAATTTTGATGAGAGAGCATTCCACATTCTCGAGATGTCATTACTTTTTTCAACCACAGATATTATAACGATTCAAAGTCATATGTTAAATATTTATTATATACGGAGATAAATATTCGTTCATTTTATGTGCAATGAATATTAACTATAACAAAAAATTATTAGTTATTATAATGCAAATTTAAAACTAATAATTTTCACCACTCTAACACGAGACCAACAACAAAAAGTTTTAATATGAAATAATAAAATTTTATTGAATTTGAATATTGTTATAGTGTTGTTGCCTAAAAATAACAATTGCTGTGGGTTTTTGAAAAATTTACAATATTAATATATACTTCTACTTAATATATATATTTATTAAAGTTTTATTTTTCTTTATTGACGAAATTAAAAAAAAAAATTAATTTTTTAAATAAACGGATAAAAAAAAAATTAGAACTTAAAACCTTTATTTTAGAAAGAAAAATACAAGCAAAAAAAAATTTATGTTTCATGTTAAAAATGACACAAAAAAATGCAGTAAATTTAAAAAATAAATATATTTATTTTTATAGCTGAAAATTACATAAAATTTATATTACAATTGTGATACCTCTAGGGCAGAGATTCCCAACCTGGGGTCCATGGACCCCTTGGGGGTACGTTATCCAATTCTGAGAGGTACGTGGAATTGTTCGTATTGAAAAAAATATATGTATATCCTTTTTACGGCTTACACACAATTTCAAAATCTAATTTTCTTTACAAAATTTTGTGAATTCTGTAAGTATAATTGTGTATATTTTAAATAAGTATATTAAAACTCATAACGAAATCTTCAAAAAAAATGTTGATGGTATCATTCCTCCAACTTTTAATGTCGATAATTGGATTAGAAACGCCTTCACAATTTTATTAGACAAGATTGTTGACACTGATAATGATAACGCAAAAGATGAACCCATTGACTTGAGAAATAACATGAAAAGTCGTAGTGATTTGAAACAATGATGCTGGATCAATGTTGGTGCTAACAAAGCGAGGCGTATCTAATCACAACGTGCGTTAAATTTTTTTTATTCCGTTTGTTATAACCTGTATGCACTCTTTTTTAGGGGTACGTAAAGATTCAAATCATTATCAAGGGGTACAAATATTTCAAAAGGTTGGGAACCATTGCTCTAGGGTATCTTTGAATAAAAGATCAGATTTTATTTAATACCAAAAATATATTTATTGTGTGAAACGTTTAAGAGTTGATTATAAACTGACTTGAAACTAAGTACCTAGGCATGTCTTATACTTTCTTTGAAACTAATATTAGGATAACTTAACGAAAGAACGAAAGAGAGTATATAATATAAAATATATAATATTATGTATATAATAATAAGGGAGCACTACACCTCCCTCCTTTTAAAATTAAGCTTATTTGAGAAATATATATAATAAGAAAATTATTATGTTTCAAAAAATAAGTTTAATTCAATAAAAATAGAAATTTAATTCAAAAAATAAAAATTTTAAATTTAATAATGTAATTGATCAATTTAAATTTTTATTTATATTAATAATAATATATGTTAATAATATATGTTAGCCTAATAAGCATTACCGTAGCTTATATATATATGAATAATATAAACAACTAATAACATGGTACCATTTTATTATTGTTTTAAACTTATATTTTGAATATGCTTATAATAAAATATATTTTACATTTTTTTTTTTTTTTTTTTTTTTTTGTTTAACAATTATTTTTAATTATTCTATTTTTGTGGACTTTAATCTTTTTATTTTTATTTGTTATCAATGTAACATTTAAGCCATCAATTTGAATTATTTTATGAGGACCAGAATATACATTATCTAATTTTGTTCTGTTTTCTTCTTTTAAAAGAACTTCATCATTTATTTTAAACTGATTTTTCGTTGCTTTTTATCGTATATCTCTTTATTTTTTAATTTTTCTTTTTCTAAAAATTCTTTAATAATTATATTTGTATTTTGAAGATGAAATTTTACATGTTTCGCATAACTATCGAAGTTCAATTTTATTATCTAGTAAAAAATCATGAGAATTTGGTTGTTTACCAAATATTACCTCGTAAGGAGAGTATATAAAATTGAAATTTGAATTTGGAGTACTATTATAATTATACGTAAAATATTTTAAATATAAATCCCAATTATCATGGTTTGCATTAATATACGATCTTAGATATTCATTCAGAACCCGGTGGTTTCTTTCAATAGTTCCCACTGTTTCATGATGGTAGGGTGTTCAATATCTAGTAATTTAAATAGTTCTACTATTACACTATTGGCATACTCAGTACCGCAATCAGTAATAATTTTTCTCATTGGGCCGTATAATAGAACAAAATGTTCGAAAATGGCTTGCGCAATAGTGGTAGCTTCTTTATTGGCTACTGGTATCATAATTAAATATTTACTCAAGTCGCAAATTAATGTGACTGCATATAGATTTCTATTTTGAGTTTTTTCGAAAGGGCCGATCGTATCTATAATTATAGTATCGAACGCTTTATTTGGAGTTTTAGTGATTTGAAGTGGTTCCATGTTTTTAATTTTAGCTTTATTCATTTGACAATTCTTACATCCCCTGACGTAGGTTGCTACGTCTTTTTTCATGCCTTTCCAATAAAAAACATGACCTCAGTTTTACATATAGTCTTTTTTGCCCTGCGTGTCCGCCAAATATAGGGTCTTTATGATAACGATCTAAAAGTTTTTGATTTTCCCCAGTACTAATAATGGGTAATGGACATGAAACTATCGCGATTTCTAATTTTTTAACATACTTTTTTGCAAAGTCTTTCGTATTAAATAATTTAAAAATATCATCCTCCCTATTTATTTGAATTTTTTAAATGTTTGTTTTAATTAAGTTTTCTTCTAGTTGAACGAGAAACAATGCTAGAATTGTCTCTTTTTTTAAAATTTTACTACATCCAGGCTGTAATATGTCTGGTAAATATTTGAAATGTCGTTTTTGTATAGTTTTTGTATAGTTTTTTGTCTATTGAATTAAAGATTAGTTGAGGTATTTTATAATTAAATTTACCCTCATAAATTACGATTTTTTCGTTTTTATCAAAAATTTTTTCTCTATTTGGAATGTTGTTATTTTTAGTGAATTTTGGATTTTTTATTTGACATTGATCTTGTAACACATACTTTATTTTCTTTATTTTGCAAATATTCAAGTTCGTCGATTGAGATACGAGATAGGGCACCTGCCACCACGTTACATTTTCCTTTAATATATTCTACTGTAAAATTATATTCTTCTATATCTAAGCGCATTCCAGTTAATTTTGAAGATGGGTTTTTTAAAGAAAATAAATAAATTAAGGGTTTATGATCAGATCTAATTGTAAATTTTGTTCCGTAAATGTAAGGTCTATAGTGTAAAATTGCGAAGTGTATTGCAGCTAATTCTTTCTCTATTGTCCATTTATTCATTTCACCTTTCGTGAAACTATGTGAAGAATATGAAATTGGTAAATCGTTGCCATTGATCTCCTGACTTAGGGTGGATCCTATTCCCAAGTTGGAAGCGTCAACAGTAATGATAAAAGGTTTTGAGAAATTTGGATAATTTAAGATTGGTGGATTAATTAAACAATTTTTTAAAATTTCAAAAGATTTTTGACACTCTTGTGTCCAACAAAAATTTACTCTTAGTCTAGTCATATTATTTAAGGGTTTTGCTATGGATGCGAAATTTGGTATGAACTTACACAGAAAAAAAAGAGTAGCCTTTTTATCTAAACTTCAAATAAAATCATCTAATGTTTGTGATTGAATTTTAGCCATTTAAACTGTTTAATTGCGCCAGCTATTCTTAATTACAATCGTAATTATTTGATTCATTTACTAATTTAAACGAAATATCTAATTTGCATTATCCGTTTTTGACCCCTCAAATACAAAAAACAATTCAAATGTTTTTTTTGATTTTTTTAAAATTTTTTTTTTTAACTTTTTTGGTTTTTTTTTTTTTTTTTTTGTTTTTTTCTTTTTTTTTTAAACTTTTTTGGTTGGTCACACATCTAAGTACTATCACTACGAGACATTGCTTTTTTTTTAGCTTTTTTGGTCGGTCAACCATCTAAGTTCTATCACAACGAGGCGTTGCTTAACCGTTTTGTTCAATGTTATGAATTCTTCCACTGAGCTATGTCAGTGATACACAACAATGTATTAATAGACAATATAAAATCGGTTTCTATGAAAACTTTCTACAATTGTCAAAGAATGTTACTGTACAATTCTACTATTTTTGTAGTTGATATATTGAAATATTTATTTCAAAGCCAATAATTAAATTTGCTGAATCACATAATGTTTAGATAATTTTAAAATTTACCTTAATTTTCATTTTAAAAAATTTGTTTTAATATTTCAAATAAATGAATTGTTAAAAACAACTATTGAATTTAATAATTCTTTCAATTAATTATTTGTATTTTAAAACTCAAATCAATGAATTTTCATTAGAAAAATCAGTCAGTTTTGAATTTTTTTTCAACTATTCAAATTTTTTTTCAACTATTCAAATTCAAAATTTGTTTAAAACATTAGTTAAATTAAAGAAATCTGATTCATTTAATTATGTTTCGTCAATTATTCTAACGCTAATAAAATTAGCGTTATTATTTAATTTTGATGTAAACGCATTTGATCTTGTTCCCCCTGGCCGTTTTGGGGGGCCTGGTATTTTCCCGCGTATCGTACGTAATTATTTTGATTGAAATTTCTATTCGCGTTTTCTCTATTATCATGATTATTATTAAAGTTACCTCTGTTATTATTAAAATTTCCGCGATTATTATTGAAATTACCTTGGATATTGTTCAAATTATTTCTATAATTATTGTTTTGAAAATTGTTATTTAAGAATCGTTGATTTTGTTGTCTGAAATTTCCCCTATTATAATTTCCACGAAAATTGTTATTGGAACGATTTCCATAAGAATTTCTAAACGAATTATTATTATTTTTTGTTCTAAACGACAGAACCTGTTTTTCTTGCGATTGTAAATCTATTTCAATTAAAAATTTTGATACTACTTCTTTAGGATCTTTGAATTGGGTCGATGATAAAACAGCTTTCGTTAGATCAGATCTTGCATTATTTCTGCACATTTCGACTGTTTTTGCAATACAAATTTCTTTAGCTTTTTGTGTTTACCTTCTAACACAAGTGAATACCTTCTAACACAAGTGAACGACGAAAAGCTTCAGCCAATTCGTTAGCTTTTTCTGAAAAATATTGTAAAGTGTTCCTATCCGTTCTCAAAGCTTTTATTTTTCCTTCTATAATTTTAGAACTTTCTGGTTTTATCGAATTATTAAGATCTTGTTTAATAAGTTCTACCGTATTAGAATCATCGGCTATAGCTTCGCGAGCTGTTCCGTCAAGCTTTGATAAAATAAAATAAGCTAATAAATTTTTTAAGTCTTCTGTCTCTGCTAGTGTGTCTAACAAATTTATTGAGTCGATAAAAGATTTAAGTGATAGTGGATGACCACTATAATTTCTGTTTATTTGTGAACTAGCTAAACGCAAAAATTCAGGATTAGAAAGAGCCATTTTGTCAAGAGTATAGTCAAAGTTTTCTTCAGAACTATCTGATTCTATTATATTTTGTTCTTTTTCGATTTGATTTATTTTGATCGGTATTAGAATATCTTTTGGAATTAGATCTGCGCACTTTAATAGTTTGAAGCTCTTTTGTAACTTATCGTAACAATAATCACAATCTTTAGCTAATGTTAGATCTTGTTCTTCAAATGTAATACAAGCTTGAAGAACTGTATGTACGTAGATGTTATATGTTTCTTCAATATTTATTTTGATTGTTTGTAGTGTTTCTGAATTTTTTGGTTTAAGGTCTTTCAGAATGCGTTTGTAGGCTTTACAAAAATTATCTGTAGTTGTTTGAATTTCGAGACGAGCTTCATCCATAAAAAAAAATTTCGAAATTAAAATATTTGCGGAGTGGTTACCTTAAAATAATTTAGGAATTGTTATCTTATATTGTAGTCCCCTTAAAATAATTGAGTCCTCTTAAAATAATTGTAGTCCTCTTAAAATAATTAAGGAATGGTTACCTTATATTGTAGTCCCCTTAAAATAATTGAGGAATGGTTACCTTATATTGTAGTCCCCTTAAAATAATTGAGGAATGGTTAGCTTGTATTGAGTTCCCTAAAAATTTGAGAAGTGGTTGCCTCATATTCCCTAAAAATTTGAGGAGTGGTTACCTTATGTTGAAATTCCCTAAAAATTTGAGGAGTGGTTACCTTATGTTGTATATGCAAAATTAGATCCGGTCATTATTGGAAGTTATTCATACGTCAGAGAAAACAAAGATGTCAAATAATTAAGCAAAATTATGTTAAACCATTTTTAATTATGCAAGTTTAAATCAAAATTAAAATCTTGTAGTAACATGTAAAAAGTAATAATATCTCTTATTATTATAAATTTATTTAAAAAAAATTTTTTACGAAGAAAAAAAAATTAGAATAAATCAATTCAAAGTAAATGATGTAATATTTATTTGTAAAATATTTATGTAAATGTTAAATTATGTAATTTTTAATTATATAATATTTAAATGTATATATATATATATATATATATATATATATATATATATATATATATATATATATATTTTTTTTTTTTTTAAATAAAATTTAATTTTTAGTAATTGTAAAATAATATAGGATAATTTTTTATATAAAAATATTTGAAACAGTGTACATCCAATTATTAAAATTTAAAAAGTTTGATTTAGAACTTAAAATTGAAAAATTTGAAAATTATTTACTTCAATTTGAAAAATTTAGAATTGTTTATGTAATAATTTGGATCTACATTGTTTCTTTGTAGTTGTGACTGTCTGAACTGAGAGGAGTGTTGTGAGACTATGACAGATTCGAACTCTTGTATTTTTTTTTAAGGGTTGTATTTTTGTGAAACGAGAAAAAAAAAAACCAGTCAATAAGTTTGAGCATAAAAAAAATTATTGTATAAACTTAATTACCTTTTTAATTATTTATTTTTTGCTTTTTAGCACTGGAACAACCAACTGCAAGAATGGTAGATGCAGCCATTTTTTTTTCAATGCGACCAGCAATGTCTACAATGTAGATGTCCGTAGTCCCTACTACAAACGTGAAATCGGAAGATATATAAAACTGTAGTTGGAACTACATACAAGTCAGTGGCGTGGGGCTACGGGGGAGTGTTAGGTTTGCTGAACATTGTAAGTATGTACATATATATTATATTACCTTGCCGACGGACTTCACCTTGTCGAGGTGGTAGGGATTAAGTAAATTCGACAGTGACAACACGCCCACTTTCAGTTTACTGCAGGTAAACGTGATCGACACTGCCGAATTGAAAACTAAGCAAATCCAAACCAACCTAATGATGAATACACCAGAAGGGAATAAAAGGCGGGTGGGGATATCCACCCAACTGTCAGGAGTAGCAGCCGCGGTTCCCGGCGGATGGCCTGGCACTGCCAGTGGCAGTGATAGGTCGCCAGCGGGACAAAACATTGACGACAATACGCTACGTACAATTGACATGACTAAGAACGGAAAAGAGAGCTTCGTCAGAGCGTCTGACCGTAAATGGCTCAGGAAGTGGAAGAGCGAAGGCAAAACTGAGTCGGAAAGACGGACGTTGTTCCAAGAGAGATGGGACACGTTAGAGAAAGAGGCGGGGCAACCAAAGCGGCGCATAACCTCTAATACACCGGTCTTGACAGGGACGATGGCAGGTCAGAATAGGCCTCCAATATCGAAACCTAGTCAAACCGAGGCGATAAAGACAAGGTCGATGGGTGGTTCCAACCAACCACCTAAATTGAACCCTAGTTTGAACTTTAAGACAAGACCTAAATTGAACCCTAGTCTTTACTCTAAGAAAAGGTCGATGGGCGGTTCTAACCAACCACCTAAATCTGTACCGAGTCTTAGCAGAGGACCTGAGACACGGTTGATGGGAGACTTAAAAGAGCCACCTAGATCTAAGCCGGGTCAAAGGGAACCGGAAAGAGCCTCCATCCACAAAAGGCAAAGATCCGGAGAAATTTCGCAGGCACAACCTGCAGCAAAGAGAATTGCGGCCTATAATACCGTAGCGGGAGGTCACCTCAAGCTAGCTATTGTAGACAAAGCGCACCCCGGATTTAAAATTCTAGAGGAACGCCATATCCAAAACGACTTGGGTTTGGTGCGGGATTGGCAGCTGGAAGCAGTGCTTTCGGCTGCGAATCCTGTCCCAACATTTGACTGGACAAAGGCCTCCTCGGATATGTTGAGAATTACGTGCTCGGACGAGGCCTCGGCTGCTTTCTTAAAAGCCAAGGTCAAAAACTGTCCGGCACCCTGGGAGGGAGCCCTTCTAGACGTTGTCAAGAAGGACGACCTTCCTAAGATGCACAGAATTATAATCTGGCTACCGGGGGAAACACTCCCCACGGAAAAAATTCTTTTAGTCTTACAAAGACTAAACCAACCCATGGGCCTAAAGTGCACGGAGTGGACAGTGCTTTCTCGGGAGAGTAGGGGAAACACCGGATGTTGGCTTCTCTTGGGGGTACAAGACGATTGTCTGGAGGCACTTAAAGCAGTAGATGGAGTTATCTACTACTTGTGCCGAAAGATAATCGTCACTCTTCCAAGAGCAAGGAAAGCGGAGATTGTGATAAGAAGGAGCCTATTCCAACACGTGAAAAGGGAGAGGAAGTGGCTACGTCATCACAAATCTTGCTAGGGCCAGAGATAGCAGAAGGAGACAATCCTTTTGCTTTCAGAATGAGTACCGAAGGAGCCCTTGAAAAAGGGCTAGAGGTAAAACAAGGAGGCGGGTCTATGAACCACGCGAGTTTGGATCTAGCCGTATCAGAACTCACAAAAGCTGTCACAAGCGCCTACGAGGGCGCGTGCCCAATCTCTAAGAAGAAAGATAAATACTATCCGAAATGGATGAGAAGAGAACTCCTAGCACTGAGGAGGGAAACGAGGAAAGGATGGAATATACCCGTGTCTACTGCAAGAGGGGTTCTGTATTTTAGGAAAAATGCTATTTAAGACTTTCAAATCAAGTCTAACTTTAGCGTATACACCGGTGACTTGTAGGGAATGAAAGGGAACTTTCATTCCCAAATCGGGGAAAGTATGTTATGAAAAAGTCCATGCCTATCGCCCGATAAGCCTCACCTCCTTCATGCTCTTCATGCTTAAGAGTATGGAGATGTTGGTGGATTATCAATTACGACAGGTAATTGACGATCGCGTACTGACTCAAAGCCAACACGCGTATATTAACGGAAGGTCGGTGGATACAGCGCTACATCAAGTGGTGCACTCCATAGAAGCGACCTTAGAGAGAAAAGAGCTAGGGTGTTTTATAGACATAGAGGGCGCCTTCAATAACATAGACTGCAATTTCATACTGGAAAGTTTAGCTAGTATGGGTACAGATCGAACTCTAATAAGCTGGATTAAATCTCTCCTAAAAGAGAGAGAAATTCTTGCCAGTTTCGGAGGGTACGAAGAAAAAAGATCAGTAGAGAGGGGCACCCCACAGGGGGGCGTAATATCTTCACTGCTGTGGCTGATGGCGGTTAATCCGCTGCTTATAGAGCTACAGGAAAATAATATCGACAACTGCTGCTATGCCGATGATATATCGATTATAGTGGCACGAGATAGAGGAAACGACATAAATTGTAAGATGCAGCTAGCTGTTGACTTAATAGAACGCTGGGTCTCAAACTCAACCCTAGCAAATCTGAACTATATCTTTTCACTAGAAAAAGGAAAATTTAGGGACTTGCGGTACCTAATATCGGAGGCTAAAGTCTAGAAATGAAAAACAAGGTGAGATACCTTGGGATAATCCTTGATAAAAAGCTCACCTGGCATGAGCATATCTCGGAGAAAAAAGGGAAAGCACTGAGAACCTACTGGGGTTGTAGAACGGCCATCGGAAGGACTTGGGGACTTTCACCGAAGATAGTCCACTGGATCTATACCTGTGTTATAAGACCAATAGTCGTATATGGAGCACTCGTATGGTGGCCAGTGACAAAGAAGAAAAAGATTGTGAAGCTCCTGGATCAGATACAGAGATCGGCCAGTCTGGGGATAACTGCGACTAGATCCATGGAAACTATCTTGAATCTAAAATCACTGTCACTGCATGTACAAGTAGCAGCTATAAATACAATAGCGCGACTACGCATGACAGGGCAATGGGAAGTAGGGGAAAACCTCACACCACACGAAAAAGTGGGCGAGTTTTCTGAAAGAATTTCAAACGAACTATCTGAAGAGATCGTTTGGGATAACATCGTAGGGTCACTCAATCTGAATAATAATTTCAAAGTTGTAGTGACTCAAACACAACAAGAGATACCAGAGGGTACCTTAGAAATATACAGGGATGGTTCCAAAAGAGAGGGACACTGTGGGCTAGGGGTTTACTGCCAGGAACTAGATATAGCATATGCTGCTGACATTAATGAATCTGCCTCGGTCATACAAACAGAGACCTTGGCGATAAAGACAGCAGCTAGGCTATTAAAAGATAGGAATATAGAAAGAGAGATAAGTATATACTCAGACAGTAAAACTGCCCTAAGTTCACTTATCAAAACAGAGGTAAGATCTAGGACAGTTCAAGAGTGTCTGAGGGCCCTTGCGGAGATAGAACAAGAGAACCGAGTGACCGTTAGATGGGCCTGCGACTTTTCACGGGAATATGTACAGGACACATCCTTAAAAACCATGAGTTTAGAATAGGAAGAGCCGACGTAGGAACCTGCAGGGGATGCGGAGAGGAACCGGAAACGGTTAATCACGTATTCTGTCAGTGTCCTACAATACGAACTAAAAGGGCTAGAATAGTAGGAGATTATTTCCTACAGAGCCCTATAGATCTGCAAAAATTCAAAGCAGGAATTTTAATTAGGTTTTTGAAAGGAGTAGGGTGGCTCGATGGGGAATAAAAGGCCCGTCGGGTAGGGTATTACAACGGGCCAACAGGCCTTAGTGCCAGGCAATACAGGAATTCCCAAGCCCCAACAACCTAACCTAACCTAACCTATATTATATTAAATAATATTAATTCTTTTTAGTTTTAATTTTGAGAAAATTTTCTTTTGTAATAATTTATTATTGTTTTTTTTTTTTGTGATAGTAACTAGTTTTATTAAAGCTTGCAAAAAAATCCTTTTATTCCTTTTTTTCCTCAGAAAAATACTTTGTTTTTCACCTATTTTTCAAAAACATACATTCGTACTTTTTATCCTACAATGATCGGTGTGGCAAGCCTCTAAACGTATTTCGTTATTGCTCTTGGAATCTACTCCAGGGCTGTTCTTCATTTTTCTATAAAAAATTTTTGTTAGGAAAATCCTTATAGAATAATTTATAAAACAAATCTTAATTAAATGAAAATAAATTTTGTTTTTCAGATGAATCATGTGCATTGGCAGGGTCACAGGAGCCCAGCTTCGACGGGGTCCAACCGGTCAGGAGCACAGCTTCGACACGATTCCGTCGAAGCAGATCGGTTTCAGATATCGATTTAATGCCCACTGGCAATGTTGATTACAAATCGGAATATTTTAATTTGCTAAGTATGTTTGCCTATAAATATAAAAATATTATTATATATAATAATTAATTTGGTTTTTTTTTTTTTCATTTTATTTTCAGGAAAACATATACTTTTGGAAAAGAAACATGAAGAATTACAGCGAAAAATGAATGAGGTGAGTTATGAATATTATTGCTGTTTAACATACTTGTGTATTGTTTATTTTTGTTTTTAATTTTAATTTATAACTATGTATTTTTTATAATTTTTAAATTTTCATGAAAAATCCATATATTTTTTATTATCTAATTAAAAATTTCGTGTGTTTTTTTTTTTTTTCATGTTTCAGAATAAAATTAACATAAGCCGCAGGCTAATTCCATAACAGAAAACGAAAAAAGCTAAAAATTTTTAATCACTATTTTGATTCATTTAATAGTAATTATGAATCTTAAGTAATCAAAGTTGATTAATCTTAAATTTTTTTTTTAACAATTTCGATTATTTTCAAATTTTAAGCTTTTTAAATTTGATGTACTGGCAACCTCTAACTGGTACTAAAAATATGACGTAACTTCTAAGCAACACAAAACGAAAACATACGGTATAATATTAACCGTTATCTATTTTGACATTTTTTAATTAATAAAGTGGTGAATTAATACTTTTTTTTCAACAACATTATCTTTTACTCTAATATCGAAAATTTTATTTCTTTAATCCTTTCAAAGAGTTTAATTTAACAATAGCTTCATGCTGATATTTTGTTTAATTAGTTCTGATAATTAGAAGTTCTGTGTTTTCAGTTGAACGCTGAAAAATTTACAATTAAAAGTAATACACGAAAGTTGATATGCTGTAATACACGAAACTTTATCCGTTGTTTTGATCATTTGTTAATTGAAAAATTGTCCCATCAAAAACATATTTATGGCATATTGTAGGAGAACTGTCTTTTGTTATATAATCAAAAACTCATTTATAAAAAGTTTTAAGACAGAAGAGAAATTTTGTTTTGAAAAAAATATTAGAAATTCGAAGGCTTTTTTTATGCTGTAATACACGAATCATTTGATTGTGTGTTATTTGAAATTTTTTATCAAAGCTAACTTTTTTAACTTCAGTACTTCATTCCACAAAACCTTACTTATTATAATCCATTAAAGGAAATTAAAAAACGATTTGTTTGAACTTTTAATACCAGTTCAAAGCCGTGTATTACCATGTAAATATGCTGTAATACACGATGGAATTAGCCCGCAATAGACGCATAATTGAACTGGACGAAAATTTAGACAATTGTTTGGTGGCAGCGTCCAGGACATTGTGAGGTAAATTTGAGATTTTTAAAATTTAAAATTTTTTGTGAAATTTCTTTTAATTAATTGTGTTGAATTCGATTTCAACATTGTTTATATTTTCGGATATTAAATATTATAAATATTTGCACCAAAACCAAAAAAATATTATTTTGTAATAATACTTTATTTGAAACAAGTAAACAATTAATTAATTATTCAAACTTAATTAAAATTGTTTATTTTAAATTTATATATTTTCAGATAGCTGCAAAATTATTTATTAATTTATTTTTTGTATTTATTTATTTATTATTGTTATCATATTGATTGAGACTAAATTTAATTTTAATATTTGATTTTGTATTTTTGTAATTTGTTAATTTTGTAGTGTATTTTATATTTTGTTTGTATTTATATAACGTTAACATAAGTCAAAAATATAGACAAAAATAAGACTGAAAATAATAATTAATATAAAATAATGTTAAAATAATAATAATGTGATGTAATGATAATGTAACAAAATGTACAAAATGTTTTAAACATAAATTGTAAAAATAAAAATTTTTGAAAATCTAGAAATAAATAATAAAGAGCGTTTAAACATAATTTCTATTTTCTATTTTGCTTATTTTCAAAACGAAGACACAAAACAATTTTTTAATTTTTATTTTTTTATTTTTATTATTATGATTACATATATCAAAACATTATGTCAGAAAACAGAAAAACATTAAACATAAAATTTAAACATAAATCATAAAAAAAAAAAAGGATAAAAAATTTAGGCGCGCATAATTCTGTTCTTCAAACTCTGTTGTTTTTTATGCCGTTACTGTCCCCTTGCTGCTGCGTCCCGTACTGACGAGCCCCTCAAAAATGCAGAATGCAGCATGATTCCAGGGGGGCGGGGCTCACAACTAGACATATTTTCTCAACAATTGGCTTCGACAATTGAATTAAAAAAATTCTTCTTCTTGTTCTTCAAAATTTGTCGGCCGTCATGGTGTAGTGGTATTGCCCTTATCCTACGGCATGTTCGGTCGTGGGTTCGATTCCCACCTCTGATTTTGGAATTGGTGTCAATTTTTCAATTTCAAATCACTTAAATTAAGTGTTCTGTTATTTAAAAAAAAAATAAAAATTGGGCCCAAATTGGGAAATGAGATTTATAAATTTGTTTTCAATCAATCTAAATTTTTTTTTCGCATACGACTAACTTAGTAAAATAATAAAATTAAAATATAAACATTTCAATTTTTCAATTGAGCCGATGCGTCGCCGGCAGTCGTAAAACAAAAATTCAGGTTATATCTGTAAATAGAATCGCACCAATCTAATTTTTGGTGTATATTTATTTATTGTCTGACTCTTAGAAAGAATTTAATCAGAGAATATCTGACGATTAGAAACCCCCCCCCCCCCCCACCCGGCCGCGCTGCAGTAGTTCCATAAAAATGGTCATTAGAAATATTCCGTTGGTCTGTCGAGCCGAAGATATTTTTCTCTGGGAATTAAATTTGCTGCCTAAAAGAGCTGGGGGGCTAATTTCTTCTCTCTATTCTCTCGATTTTATTTTTTTAAATTTCATAAGAAGCAGAAGAAGAGGAAGAAGAAGCTCCAGACCAGATAGAGCGATAGACACCAAACACAACACACAAAAAATGAATTATTCCTTGGCTGCATTTCAGGAGCCCCGTGGCGTTATGATAATCCTAAAGTTTGTAAATTTTTCATAATTTTACACATTTATGACGAAATTTGACTTTAACATTTTTGTTCTCTCTTGCAACAGGTTTTTGCAATTGTTGCATTCGCCACAACCATAAATTTCTCAACCGATGTAACTGTAGTGCCCCCTTATTATTATATACATATTATTATATATTTTATATTATATACTCTCTTTCGTTAAGTTATCCTAGTATTAGTTTCTAAGAAAGTATAAGACATGTCTAGGTACTTAGTTTTAAGTTAGTTTATAATCAACTCTTGATGGATACACTTTGAATAAATTATATTTAATAAATTAAACAACATTTTTCATTCAAAGATACCCTAGAGGTATCACATGGCGACCGTGACAGCTGCCATTTAGGCAGGCTGGAATTTTTTTAAAGTTACAATTAAATTAAAAAAAAAAAAGAGTTTGAAAAAAAAACAAAAAACTTAATTACTGTTTTACCTAAATAAAAAAAAACTGAAAACTTAATTAATTACAAATGGAATTTTTATAAAAAGAAAAAAAAGAAGAGGAAATTTTGGTGAATTTATTTTAATGTGAGAAAGAAATTTATTTATTAATTTCACACGATGCCAATTTTTCATTTGGAATATTTTTGATTGGTTTTTTTTTTGACTTAATTGTGAAAATTAAAAATAAATTTCAAAAAGAAAAATTGAAAAAAAAGAAAATTTTATAAAAATATAAAACTTAGAATTAAAGAAAATTTTTTTTTAATTTAACTTACCTATACTTACCCTAAAATAAGCTGAAATAAAATTATTAACTATAGAATTAAAAAAAGAGGAAAAAAAATTAAAAAAAAAAATTTGGAATATTTTATAAATTCCAGAAATTTCAAATAACTTTGAAATTTTTTCAAAGTCATAATTTACAGTCATTGTATAGACAAAAGAAAAAACAAAGAAATAAAAAACACAATTATTTTTTCTCGCCAATGGCAGACATTTTTTAAAATAAATCAAACAAAAAAAAAAAACCACTGAAATAAAAAAAAAAAAGTGAACTTCAGAAGTGAACTTAAAAAAAAAAAAAGTTGGAAAAATAAAAAAAAATTCATCAAAAAAAAAAAAACAATTAAATAACAAAATTTTTTTTTTGAGACAAACATTTTTTTTTCTCGTCAAAAAAAATAATATTGAAAATCCTACATTTAAAAACAAAAATAAATCATAATAAAATATATCAAAATCAAAAAGCGAATCTAATTATGCAATAATTCTTTTCGAACTACCTATATAAAAACAACAAATAAATACATAAAAACAACAATAACATCAGCTTTAACGTCACAACGAAACAACAACAAAAACAACATCAGCATAAATTGCAGAATAAAATCAACAACAAGTACTTCACTATATTAATAAATTTTTTATATACAAATAAATTTTTTTTTTAAATATATTTTTACTAAATTTTAAATTTAAATAAAATAAAACTAAAAAGAAACAATGTAGATCCAAATTTTTACATAAACAATTTTTATTTTTCAAATTAAGTAAATAATTTTAAAATTTTTCAATTTTAATTTCAAATCAATTTTTTTAAATTTTAATTGGATGTACACTGTTTCAAATATTTTTATAAAAAATTATACTATACTATTCTACAATTATTAAACATTAAATATTATATAAATAAAAAAAAAAAAAAAAAAAATATGATTTTCTTAATTATTTTAAGGGGACTACAATATAAGATAACAATTCCTAAATTATTTTAATTTCAATACAAGGTATCCACTCCGCAAATATTTTAATTTCGAAATTTTTTTTATGGATGAAGTTCGTCTCGAAATTCAAACAACTAAAGATAATTTTTGTAAAACCTACAAACGCATTCTGAAAGACCCTAAACCAAAAAATTCAGAAACACAATCAAAATAAATATTGAAGAAACATATAATATCTACGTACATACAGTTCTTCAAGCTTGTATTACATTCGAAGAACAAGATCTAACATTAGCTAAAGATTGTGATTATTGTTACGATAAGTTACAAAAGAGCTTCAAACTATTAAAGTGCGCAGATCTAATTCCAAAATATATTCTAATACCGATCAAAATAAATCAAATCGATAAAGAAGAAAATATAATAGAATCAGATAGTTCTGAAGAAAACTTTGACGATACTCTTGACAAAATGGCTCTTTCTAATCCTGAATTTTTGCGTTTAGCTAGTTCACAAATAAATAGAAATAATAGTGGTGATCCACTATCACTTAAATCTTTTATCGACTCAATAAATTTGTTAGACACACTAGCAGAGACAGAAGACTTAAAAAATTTATTAGCTCATTTTATTTTATCAAAGCTTGACGGAACAGCTCGCGAAGCTATAGCCGATGATTCTAATACGGTAGAACTTATTAAACAAGATCTTAATAATTCAATAAAACCAGAAAGTTCTAAAATTATAGAAGGAAAAAGAAAAGCTTTGAGAACGGATAGGAACACTTTACAAAATTTTTCAGAAAAAGCTAACGAATTGGTTGAAGCTTTTCGTCGTTCACTTGGTATTCCAACACAAAAAGCTAAAGAAATTTGTATTGAAAAAACAGTCAAAATGTGCAGAAATAATGCAAGATCTGATCTAACCAAAGCTGTTTTATCATAGACCCAATTCAAAGATCCTAAAGAAGTAGTATCAAAATTTTTAATAGAAATAGATTTACAATCGCAAGAAAAACAGGTTCTGTCGTTTAGAACAAAAAATAATAATAATTCGTTTAAAAATTCTTATGGAAATCGTTCCAATAACAATTTTCGTGGAAATTATAATAGGGGAAATTTCAGACAACAAAATCAACGATTCTTAAATAACATTTTTCAAAACAATAATATATAGAAATAATTTTATCGCGGAAATTTTAATAATAACAGAGGTAACTTTAATAATAATCGTGGTAATAGAGGAAATGCGAATAGAAATTTCAATCAAAATAATTACGTACGATACGCGGGAAACGACCAGGCCCCCCAAAACGGCCAGGGGGAACAAGATCAAATGCGTTTACATCAAAATTAAATAAGAACGCTAATTTTAACACACATTACATTTATCCTAGTTCACAATCTAATACTAAATCACATTCAAATTCGAATACAAAGAAAATTTTTTATAACTCTAATTTAAGACCAAATGCTAAGGTAAATACAAATCTTTAAAAAGAAAATAAAAATCTTCCTAATTATTATCCAAATTTAAATAATAAATCTAAAATAACTACAAAAAGTGTTTTTAACGTAAATCCAAATTTCTCTGATTTCATTATTTTAAATTCTAAATTAAATTTTCAAGGCTCAACATTTTTAGTCGATACTCAAGCAGATATTTCGTTAATAAAAATTTCATCAATCGATTCAAATTTTAACTTAAAAAATAATTTAAATTCTAACAATATTATAAGCATTTTGGGAATTACGCAAAATTCTATAAAAATTTTAGGTACAATCAACGTCAACTTTCATTTTAAACATACAATTTTATCTTGTTTACTACACGTAGTTCCAGACGAATTTAATATCCCTTCGGATGGTATTTTAGGCAAAGACTTTCTCAAATTTTATAAGTGTCAAATAAATTATGATTCTATGCAATTAACACTCAACAATAATTCTTATTCTTTTTCAATTCCAATTTTAGAAAACCATAGTGAAAATTCAATTGTTTTACATTCTAGATGTGAAGTCATTCGTACTTTTATTCTTCCAAATGATTCTCCTTGTGTAGTGCTTGATCAAGAAATCGCACCTGATATTTTCATTCCACGTACGATAGTTTCTTCAAAAACTTCTTTAATTAAAGTTTTAATTTTATCAGATAAAATTCGAATAATTCCTAAAAACACTTCACTTAAATCAGAACCTCTTTCAAATTTTAACATCCTAAGAATTGACACAAATAAAAATCAAAATAGAACAAAAGAATTGCTTCAAATAATATCTAAAAATACCAAACCGCAATACCAAGAAAAATTATTAAATTTATGTGAACAATATAGTAATATTTTCCATATGAAAGATGATAAAATGACAACAAACAATTTCTATACGCAAAATTTAAGAATAGATAACAATACTCCGGTAAATGTGAAGAATTATAGACTTCCATATTCCCAAAAACAGGAAAACGACAATCAAGTCAATAAATTATTAAAAAATGATCTTATTGAACCAAGCCAATCTAATTTTAATAGCCCAATAATTTTAGTGCCTAAGAAAGGTTCAGATAGAAAATAGAGATTATGCATAGATTACCGTCTAGTAAATAAAAAACTAATGCAGATAAATATCCTCTGCCAAGAATAGAAGACATATTAGACAATTTAGGCAGATCAACATTTTTTACTGTACTCGACCTTTACTCGGGATTTCATCAAGTTCCACTTAATGAAAACTCGCGAGATATAACATCTTTTAGCACAGACAAAGGTTCGTTTAGATGGAAAGTGCTTCCATTCGGTTTAAATGTATCACCTAACGCAAGAATGATGGCGTTAGCGTTCTCCGGTCTTACACCGTTGCAATGTTTTCTATATATTGACGCTATCATATGTATTGGCTGCTCAGTCGAACATCACCTTAAAAATCTTAAATCTATCTTCGAAGTTTGTAAAAAATTTAACCTTAAACTAAATCCTGAAAAATGCGTATTTTTTAAAAACGAAGTCACATACCTAGGACATAAATGTACCGATCGAGGTATATACCCAGATAGTAGCAAAATACATACAGTTAGAAATTATCCTGTACCAAAAGATAAAGACGCTACCAAACGATTTGTTGCATTTATGAACTATTATCGAAAATTCATACTAAATTTCGCATCCATAGCAAAAACCTTAAATAATATGACTAGACTTAAGGTAAATTTTTCTTGGACACAAGAGTGTCAAAAATCTTTTGAAATTTTAAAAAATTGTTTAATTAATTCTCCAATCTTAAATTATCCAAATTTCTCAAAACCTTTTATCATTACTGTTGACGCTTCTAACTTGGGAATAGGATCCACCCTAAGTCAGGAGATCAATGACAACGATTTACCAATTTCTTATTCTTCACGTAGTTTTACGAAAGGTGAAATGAATAAAGAATTAGCTGCAATACACTTCGCAATTTTACACTATAGACCTTACATTTACGGAACAAAATTTACAATTAGATCTGATCATAAACCCTTAATTTATTTATTTTCTTTAAAAAACCCATCTTCAAAATTAACTAGAATGCGCTTAGATATAGAAGAATATAATTTTACAGTAGAATATATTAAAGGAAAATGTAACGTGGTGGCAGATGCCCTATCCCGTATCTCAATCGACGAACTTAAAGATTTGCAAAATAAAGAAAATAAAGTATGTGTTACGACAAGATCAATGTCAAATAAAAAATCCCAAAATAATAATTTCACTAAAAATAACAACATTCCAAATAGAGAAAAAAATTTTGATAAAAACGAAAAAATCGTAATTTATGAGGGTAAATTTAATTATAAAATACCTCAACTAATCTTTAATTCAATAGATATACAAAAAACTATACAAAAACTATACAAAAACGACATTTCAAATATTTACCAGACATATTACAGCCTGGATGTAGTAAAATTTTAAAAAAAGAGACAATTCTAGCATTGTTTCTCTCAACTAGAAGAAAACTTAATTAAAACAAACATTTATAAAATTCAAATAAATAGGGAGGATGATATTTTTAAATTATTTAATACGAAAGACTTTATTAACATTGCAAAAAAGTATGTTAAAAAATTAGAAATCGCGATAGTTTCACGTCCATTACCCATTATTAGTACTGGGGAAAAACAAAAACTTTTAGATCGTTATCATAAATTAATGAGTTGGGGGTGTATCCTAACACCACTGCACTTCAAGGCAATAAATTGCCATGAAAACTTTACCATCACTCTCATATACATGCTAATATGAGAGGATAGGGCTCGGTACGAAGCATGCAATGGAATTTTAATATTACCACCAAACGATGCTTAAATCAAGCATCAGAAAAAAAAAAAGAATTATAGAAAAAACAAACATAAAACAATAAGAACAAGTCTCGTTTCTGATAAAGAACGAAATCACTAGTGACATATAACATAACCAAAGAATAGTTTACCTAGTAAAAAATTTTTAAAAAAAGAGAGTAAATATTATAAGAAAGAGTAAATTAAAAAAATTAAAAATATAATAAGAAGAAGAAGAAGAATTAGTGAAAAATATCCTACTACTTCCTCCGGCGTCAACTAAGACATTTCATGAAGATTCAAAATTAATCAAAAAAAAAAATAAATAAATATTACTCAAATTGAAAACAATCAGCATACAACGACCTATCGGCTTCAGATAATATATGAAATATATATTGTCTTACATTACTTCGTCAGGGTACGTTTGTATGTTGAAACGATAATTTAAATTTAAAAAATAAAATAATAATTAGAAGAATTATCTTTAGTCTACCACTTCCCTTGGCTTCGGATATACAGAAAATTTAAATATTAATTAAAGTCTTCCAATGTTATTAGTGAAAAAATAATTAGCCTTTAAGCCAGCTTTAAGGGATGCCTTAGAGATATTAAGGTCAAAAACATGATGGTTTTTATTAGCAAAAGCAAGCATTCGAGAAATGGGATCATTGTATCCATATTCGGTTCTATGGTAAGCAATTTCAAATAAGTTAGTGGTACGGAGGCTTCTGGTATTAACTCGAAAGTTGATCTTCTCCAGAATAATAGGAGAAATAATTTCACCAATAATAATTTGATGAATGAAAACAACATCTGCAAATTCCCGCCTGTCTTGAAGAGATTCAAGCTTAATGAGATTTAAGCGTTCTGTGTACGGTGGAAGGATTAAGTTATCCTCCCAAGGAAGATGCCTTAATGCAAATCTAAGAAAATTTTTTTGAACAGATTCGACTCTATTGATGTCGACAGAAAAAAAGGGTGACCATACTTGAGAGGCATATTCTAACAATGGTCTTACAAGAGATGTAAAAACAAATCTGGTTATAAATGGGTCACAGAACTCTCTTGACCAACGTTTAATAAAACCTAGAGTGGAATTTGCTTTATTTATTTGGTAATCACATAAAATGCCGAGATCTCTAACTTCATTGACTCTGGGAATAAGAATATTATTAAGTGTATATTGAAAATTAATAGGATTTCTTTTCCTTGAAAATGAAATATTTTGACACTTAGAAACATTAAGAAGAAGATTATTCTTAATACACCAAAGGCCAAAGCTATTAAGGTCAGTTTGTAAAAGATTGCAGTCTGAAGGACTAGCGATTTTTTTTAAAAATTTTCATATCATCGGCATAAATGTTGTGATCGCTATAGGAAATGATGAGTGAAACATCATTAATAGCGATTACGAAATCAAGTGGACCAAGATGGCTACCTTGAGGCACTCCAGAAGTAGCTGTGTATGTTGTAGATGTAGCAGAGCGAAATTTGACTTGATAATCACGAGGACCAAGCCAAGATTTTTTCCAATCAATAAAAGAAGGTGGAAAACCATACGCAGCCAATTTAAATAAAATAATCTGATGAGGAAGAACATCGAATGCTTTGCTAAAATCCGTGTATACAGAATCAGTCTGATAACCCTTCTCCATGTTATCCCTATAAGCTGAAGTAACTTCTATGAGATTAGTAGTAGTAGACCTACCCTTAAGAAACCCATGCTGATTATCAGTAATAAAACTCTTACAATAAAAATGTATATCTTCAGAAATGACAGCTTCAAAAAGCTTAGGAATTGAAGAAATTTTAGCTATTGGACGATAATTTAAAACGTCAGCTCGGCACCCTTTCTTGAAAACGGGTATGATATATGAATGCTTCCAGACTTTAGGAAAGTAGCCGGCTAATAAAGATCTATTAAAAATAATAGATAGAGGATTACATAAAGTAGAAGCACAATTTTTCAAGATAATCGGTGCGACACCATCAGGCCCAGAAGAACAGTCATCTTGAAGTTTAGACAAAAACTTGAATAGTTCATTCACTTCAATAGATATTGCGGTCATAGAAGTTTGCGGACAATTGTTTAAATAACTGAAGTAGGCAGTATCAACATTGAAGTTTGAGTCAGAAAATGAACTGGAAAAATGGTTAGCAAAAAAATTTGCTACAGTTAGGTCATCATTGGAAGAGGTATTCAAGAAACTAAGAGTTTGAGGATAACTATCCCCTTTCTTCTTAGAATCAATAAAACTAAAGAAACTTTTAGGATCCTTCAATATGTCAAGCTTTGTCTTGTTTAAATAATCCTCATATTGAGACTCAAACAAGTTTCGGAACTCACCCAATAAACATTGAAAAGTCTCATGGTCGACCTCACTTCCGGTTAATAAAAATTTTTTCCAAGCCTTATTCTTCCTGTTTCTTAGAGCTTTTAATTCTCTATTAAACCAGGGAGGGGAACAAGATCTCATATCCCTTCTAGTAAAAAGTGGACATGATAATGAAAAACCATTGAAAAGAATTTCATAAAAAGAGTCAACCAGCGAGTCCAAGTCCAAATCCACATCATCAAGGAATGAAAAGTCAGCCTGGCTGAAGTAACTATTGAGTTTAATGAAATCAGTTTTCCTAAAATTGAACTCAGAAGAGCTTTGCGGAATTATTTCATTGGACTCAACAACACTAAATATAAAATTAATAGGAGGGTGAAATCTATCAATTTCAACCAAAAAATTTGCACTTTCTTGAACAGTGCAATTAGTTGGATCAGAAAAGAAAATGAGGTCCAACTGTCTGTTCATAAAATTTTTGACTTTAGAAATTTGAAAGAGATGAGCTGATGAAACAGCATCAAGAAAGTCAATCTCCAAACATGAGGAGGGTGTTGTGGAAATTAGGTAGTCACCCTCATCAGACTCAACCCATCTCAAATTAGGTAAATTAAAATCACCCAAAAGTAAAAATTCATCAGTTTCAGATAGAATATCAGAGACAAAATTAATAGCATTTAAAACCTCATCGTAACCAGAAGTGTTACTAGGACTGATATAAATATTCAAAATGAAAATAGATTTACAAGAAGTCTTCAGTTTAATCGCAACGGCATCAATGAGAGTATAAGAAGGCAGAGAAATCTGAGTGACATCAAAGTGAGAACGTGTCGCTATTAGAGCTCCACCACCTTTCGGAACATCGGAGCTGTCACCCTCAACATTGGTGTAACGATCTTTTCGAAAAATTTGAAAGCCCCTATATTTGGCGGACACGCAATGCAAAATTGAGGTCATGTTTTTATTGGAAAGGCATGAAAAAAGACGTAGCAACCTACGTCAGGGGATGTAAGAATTGTCAAATGAATAAAGCTAAAATTAAAAACATCGAACCACTTCAAATCACTAAAACTCTAAATAAAGCGTTCGATACTATAATTATAGATACGATCAGCCCTTTCCAAAAAACTCAAAATTGAAATCTATATGCAGTCACATTAATGTGCGACTTGAGTAAATATTTAATTACGATACCAATAGCCAATAAAGAAGCTACCACTATTGCGCAAGCCATTTTCGAACATTTTGTTCTATTATACGGCCCAATGAGAAAAATTATTACTGATTGCGGTACTGAGTATGCCAATAGTGTAATAGTAGAACTATTTAAATTACTAGATATTGAATGAATACTAGATTCTGAATGAATATCTAAGATCGTATATTAATGCAAACCATGATAATTGGGATTTATATTTAAAATATTTTACGTATAATTATAATAGTACTCCAAATTCTAATTTCAATTTTATATACTCTCCTTACGAGGTAATATTTGGTAAACAACCAAATTCTCATGATTTTTTACTAGATAATAAAATTGAACCAGTATATAACTTCGATAGTTATGCGAAACATGTAAAATTTCATCTTCAAAATACAAATATAATTATTAAAAAATTTTACCATCACTCTCATATACATGCTAATATGAGAGGAGAGGGCTCGGTACGAAGCATGCAATGGAATTTTAATATTACCACCAAACGATGCTTAAATCAAGCATCAGAAAAAAAAAAAAGAATTATAGAAAAAAAAAACATAAAACAATAAGAACAAGTCTCGTTTCTGATAAAGAACGAAATCACTAGTGACATATAACATAACCAAAGAATAGTTTCCCTAGTAAAAAATTTTTAAAAAAAGAGAGTAAATATTAGAAGAAAGAGTAAATTAAAAAAATTAAAAATATAATAAGAAGAAGAAGAAGAATTAGTGGAAAATATCCTACTACTTCCTCCGGCGTCAACTAAGACATTTCATGAAGATTGAAAATGAATCAAAAAAAAATAAAATAAAATATTACTCAAATTAAAAACAATCAGCATACAACGACCTATCGGCTTCAGATAATATATGAAATATATATTGTCTTACATTACTTCGTCAGGGTACGTTTGTATGTTGAAACGATAATTTAAATTTAAAAAATAAAATAAAAATAATAATTAGAAGAATTATCTTTAGTCTACCACTTCCCTTGGCTTCGGATATACAGAAAATTTAAATATTAATTAAAGTCTTCCAATGTTATTAGTGAAAAAATAATTAGCCTTTAAGCCAGCTTTAAGGGATGCCTTAGAGATATTAAGGTCAAAAACATGATGGTTTTTATTAGCAAAAGCAAGCATTCGAGAAATGGGATCATTGCATCCATATTCGGTTCTATGGTAAGCAATTTCAAATAAGTTAGTGGTACGGAGGCTTCTGGTATTAACTCGAAAGTTGATCTTCTCCAGAATAATAGGAGAAATAATTTCACCAATAATAATTTGATGAATGAAAACAACATCTGGAAATTCCCGTCTGTCTTGAAGAGATTCAAGCTTAATGAGATTTAAGCGTTCTGTGTACGGTGGAAGGATTAAGTTATCCTCCCAAGGAAGATGCCTTAATGCAAATCTAAGAAAATTTTTTTGAACAGATTCGACTCTATTGATGTCGACAGAAAAAAAGGGTGACCATACTTGAGAGGCATATTCTAACAATGGTCTTACAAGAGATGTAAAAAGAAATCTGGTTATAAATGGGTCACAGAACTCTCTTGACCAACGTTTAATAAAACCTAGAGTGGAATTTGCTTTATTTACAATTGAATTTACATGTGGTTTAAATGTCAATTGGTAATCACATAAAATGCCGAGATCTCTAACTTCATTGACTCTGGGAATAAGAATATTATTAAGTGTATATTGAAAATTAATAGGATTTCTTTTCCTTGAAAATGAAATATTTTGACACTTAGAAACATTAAGAAGAAGATTATTGTTAATACACCAAAGGCCAAAGCTATTAAGGTCAGTTTGTAAAAGATTGCAGTCTGAAGGACTAGCGATTTTTTTTAAAAATTTTCATATCATCGGCATAAATGTTGTGATCGCTATAGGAAATGATGAGTGAAACATCATTAATAGCGATTACGAAATCAAGTGGACCAAGATGGCTACCTTGAGGCACTCCAGAAGTAGCTGTGTATGTTGTAGATGTAGCAGAGCGAAATTTGACTTGATAATCACGAGGACCAAGCCAAGATTTTTTCCAATCAATAAAAGAAGGTGGAAAACCATACGCAGCCAATTTAAATAAAATAATCTGATGAGGCAGAACATCGAATGCTTTGCTAAAATCCGTGTATACAGAATCAGTCTGATAACCCTTCTCCATGTTATCCCTATAAGCTGAAGTAACTTCTATGAGATTAGTAGTAGTAGACCTACCCTTAAGAAACCCATGCTGATTATCAGTAATAAAACTCTTACAATAAAAATGTATATCTTCAGAAATGACAGCTTCAAAAAGCTTAGGAATTGAAGAAATTTTAGCTATTGGACGATAATTTAAAACGTCAGCTCGGCACCCTTTCTTGAAAACGGGTATGATATATGAATGCTTCCAGACTTTAGGAAAGTAGCCGGCTAATAAAGATCTATTAAAAATAATAGATAGAGGATTACATAAAGTAGCACAATTTTTCAAGATAATCGGTGGGACACCATCAGGCCCAGAAGAACAGTCATCTTGAAGTTTAGACAAAAACTTGAATAGTTCATTCACTTCAATGGATATTGCGGTCATAGAAGTTTGCGGACAATTGTTTAAATAACTGAAGTAGGCAGTATCAACATTGAAGTTTGAGTCAGAAAATGAACTGGAAAAATGGTTAGCAAAAAAATTTGCTACAGTTAGGTCATCATTGGAAGAGGTATTCAAGAAACTAAGAGTTTGAGGATAACTATCCCCTTTCTTCTTAGAATTAATAAAACTAAAGAAACTTTTAGGATCCTTCAATATGTCAAGCTTTGTCTTGTTTAAATAATCCTCATATTGAGACTCAAACAAGTTTCGGAACTCACCCAATAAACATTGAAAAGTCTCATGGTCGACCTCACTTCCGGTTAATAAAAATTTTTTCCAAGCCTTATTCTTCCTGTTTCTTAGAGCTTTTAATTCTCTATTAAACCAGGGAGGGGAACAAGATCTCATATCCCTTCTAGTAAAAAGTGGACATGATAATGAAAAACCATTGAAAAGAATTTCATAAAAAGAGTCAACCATCGAGTCCAAGTCCAAATCCACATCATCAAGGAATGAAAAGTCAGCCTGGCTGAGGTAACTATTGAGTTTAATGAAATCAGTTTTCCTAAAATTGAACTCAGAAGAGCTTTGCGGAATTATTTCATTGGACTCAACAACACTAAATATAAAATTAATAGGAGGGTGAAATCTATCAATTTCAACCAAAAAATTTGCACTTTCTTGAACAGTGCAATTAGTTGGATCAGAAAAGAAAATGAGGTCCAACTGTCTGTTCATAAAATTTTTGACTTTAGAAATTTGAAAGAGAGGAGCTGATGAAACAGCATCAAGAAAGTCAATCTCCAAACATGAGGAGGGTGTTGTGGAAATTAGGTAGTCACCCTCATCAGACTCAACCCATCTCAAATTAGGTAAATTAAAATCACCCAAAAGTAAAAATTCATCAGTTTCAGATACAATATCAGAGACAAAATTAATAGCATTTAAAACCTCATCGTAACCAGAAGTGTTACTAGGACTAATATAAATATTCAAAATGAAAATAGATTTACAAGAAGTCTTCAGTTTAATCGCAACGGCATCAATGAGAGTATAAGAAGGCAGAGAAATCTGAGTGACATGAAGGTGAGAACGTGTCGCTATTAGAGCTCCACCACCTTTCGGAACATCGGAGCTGTCACCCTCAACATTGGTGTAACGATCTTTTCGAAAAATTTGAAAGCCCCTATATTTGGCGGACACGCAATGCAAAATTGAGGTCATGTTTTTATTGGAAAGGCATGAAAAAAGACGTAGCAACCTACGTCAGGGGATGTAAGAATTGTCAAATGAATAAAGCTAAAATTAAAAACATCGAACCACTTCAAATCACTAAAACTCTAAATAAAGCGTTCGATACTATAATTATAGATACGATCAGCCCTTTCCAAAAAACTCAAAATTGAAATCTATATGCAGTCACATTAATGTGCGACTTGAGTAAATATTTAATTACGATACCAATAGCCAATAAAGAAGCTACCACTATTGCGCAAGCCATTTTCGAACATTTTGTTCTATTATACGGCCCAATGAGAAAAATTATTACTGATTGCGGTACTGAGTATGCCAATAGTGTAATAGTAGAACTATTTAAATTACTAGATATTGAATGAATACTAGATTCTGAATGAATATCTAAGATCGTATATTAATGCAAACCATGATAATTGGGATTTATATTTAAAATATTTTACGTATAATTATAATAGTACTCCAAATTCTAATTTCAATTTTATATACTCTCCTTACGAGGTAATATTTGGTAAACAACCAAATTCTCATGATTTTTTACTAGATAATAAAATTGAACCAGTATATAACTTCGATAGTTATGCGAAACATGTAAAATTTCATCTTCAAAATACAAATATAATTATTAAAAAATTTTACCATCACTCTCATATACATGCTAATATGAGAGGAGAGGGCTCGGTACGAAGCATGCAAAGGAATTTTAATATTACCACCAAACGATGCTTAAATCAAGCATCAGAAAAAAAAAAAAAGAATTATAGAAAAAACAAACATAAAACAATAAGAACAAGTCTCGTTTCTGATAAAGAACGAAATCACTAGTGACATATAACATAACCAAAGAATAGTTTCCCTAGTAAAAAATTTTTAAAAAAAGAGAGTAAATATTAGAAGAAAGAGTAAATTAAAAAAATTAAAAATATAATAAGAAGAAGAAGAAGAATTAGTGGAAAATATCCTACTACTTCCTCCGGCGTCAACTAAGACATTTCATGAAGATTGAAAATTAATCAAAAAAAAATAAAATAAAATATTACTCAACTTAAAAACAATCAGCATACAACGACCTATCGGCTTCAGATAATATATGAAATATATATTGTCTTACATTACTTCGTCAGGGTACGTTTGTATGTTGAAACGATAATTTAAATTTAAAAAATAAAATAAAAATAATAATTAGAAGAATTATCTTTAGTCTACCACTTCCCTTGGCTTCGGATATACAGAAAATTTAAATATTAATTAAAGTCTTCCAATGTTATTAGTGAAAAAATAATTAGCCTTTAAGCCAGCTTTAAGGGATGCCTTAGAGATATTAAGGTCAAAAACATGATGGTTTTTATTAGCAAAAGCAAGCATTCGAGAAATGGGATCATTGCATCCATATTCGGTTCTATGGTAAGCAATTTCAAATAAGTTAGTGGTACGGAGGCTTCTGGTATTAACTCGAAAGTTGATCTTCTCCAGAATAATAGGAGAAATAATTTCACCAATAATAATTTGATGAATGAAAGCAACATCTGGAAATTCCCGTCTGTCTTGAAGAGATTCAAGCTTAATGAGATTTAAGCGTTCTGTGTACGGTGGAAGGATTAAGTTATCCTCCCAAGGAAGATGCCTTAATGCAAATCTAAGAAAATTTTTTTGAACAGATTCGACTCTATTGATGTCGACAGAAAAAAAGGGTGACCATACTTGAGAGTGAAAATTAATAGGATTTCTTTTCCTTGAAAATGAAATATTTTGACACTTAGAAACATTAAGAAGAAGATTATTGTTAATACACCAAAGGCCAAAGCTATTAAGGTCAGTTTGTAAAAGATTGCAGTCTGAAGGACTAGCGATTTTTTTTAAAAATTTTCATATCATCGGCATAAATGTTGTGATCGCTATAGGAAATGATGAGTGAAACATCATTAATAGCGATTACGAAATCAAGTGGACCAAGATGGCTACCTTGAGGCACTCCAGAAGTAGCTGTGTATGTTGTAGATGTAGCAGAGCGAAATTTGACTTGATAATCACGAGGACCAAGCCAAGATTTTTTCCAATCAATAAAAGAAGGTGGAAAACCATACGCAGCCAATTTAAATAAAATAATCTGATGAGGAAGAACATCGAATGCTTTGCTAAAATCCGTGTATACAGAATCAGTCTGATAACCCTTCTCCATGTTATCCCTATAAGCTGAAGTAACTTCTATGAGATTAGTAGTAGTAGACCTACCCTTAAGAAACCCATGCTGATTATCAGTAATAAAACTCTTACAATAAAAATGTATATCTTCAGAAATGACAGCTTCAAAAAGCTTAGGAATTGAAGAAATTTTAGCTATTGGACGATAATTTAAAACGTCAGCTCGGCACCCTTTCTTGAAAACGGGTATGATATATGATTGCTTCCAGACTTTATGAAAGTAGCCGGCTAATAAAGATCTATTAAAAATAATAGATAGAGGATTACATAAAGTAGAAGCACAATTTTTCAAGATAATCGGTGGGACACCATCAGGCCCAGAAGAACAGTCATCTTGAAGTTTAGACAAAAACTTGAATAGTTCATTCACTTCAATAGATATTGCGGTCATAGAAGTTTGCGGACAATTGTTTAAATAACTGAAGTAGGCAGTATCAACATTGAAGTTTGAGTCAGAAAATGAACTGGAAAAATGGTTAGCAAAAAAATTTGCTACAGTTAGGTCATCATTGGAAGAGGTATTCAAGAAACTAAGAGTTTGAGGATAACTATCCCCTTTCTTCTTAGAATTAATAAAACTAAAGAAACTTTTAGGATCCTTCAATATGTCAAGCTTTGTCTTGTTTAAATAATCCTCATATTGAGACTCAAACAAGTTTCGGAACTCACCCAATAAACATTGAAAAGTCTCATGGTCGACCTCACTTCCGGTTAATAAAATTTTTTTCCAAGCCTTATTCTTCCTGTTTCTTAGAGCTTTTAATTCTCTATTAAACCAGGGAGGGGAACAAGATCTCATATCCCTTCTAGTAAAAAGTGGACATGATAATGAAAACCCATTGAAAAGAATTTCATAAAAAGAGTCAACCATCGAGTGCAAGTCCAAATCCACATCATCAAGGAATGAAAAGTCAGCCTGGCTGAGGTAACTATTGAGTTTAATGAAATCAGTTTTCCTAAAATTGAACTCAGAAGAGCTTTGCGGAATTATTTCATTGGACTCAACAACACTAAATATAAAATTAATAGGAGGGTGAAATCTATCAATTTCAACCAAAAAATTTGCACTTTCTTGAACAATGCAATTAGTTGGATCAGAAAAGAAAATGAGGTCCAACTGTCTGTTCATAAAATTTTTGACTTTAGAAATTTGAAAGAGAGGAGCTGATGAAACAGCATCAAGAAAGTCAATCTCCAAACATGAGGAGGGTGTTGTGGAAATTAGGTAGTCACCCTCATCAGACTCAACCCATCTCAAATTAGGTAAATTAAAATCACCCAAAAGTAAAAATTCATCAGTTTCAGATAGAATATCAGAGACAAAATTAATAGCATTTAAAACCTCATCGTAACCAGAAGTGTTACTAGGACTAATATAAATATTCAAAATGAAAATAGATTTACAAGAAGTCTTCAGTTTAATCGCAACGGCATCAATGAGAGTATAAGAAGGCAGAGAAATCTGAGTGACATCAAGGTGAGAACGTGTCGCTATTAGAGCTCCACCACCTTTCGGAACATCGGAGCTGTCACCCTCAACATTGGTGTAACGATCTTTTCGAAAAATTTGAAAGCCCCTATATTTGGCGGACACGCAGGGCAAAAAAGACTATATGCAAAATTGAGGTCATGTTTTTATTGGAAAGGCATGAAAAAAGACGTAGCAACCTACGTCAGGGGATGTAAGAATTGTCAAATGAATAAAGCTAAAATTAAAAACATCGAACCACTTCAAATCACTAAAACTCTAAATAAAGCGTTCGATACTATAATTATAGATACGATCGGCCCTTTCCAAAAAACTCAAAATTGAAATCTATATGCAGTCACATTAATGTGCGACTTGAGTAAATATTTAATTACGATACCAATAGCCAATAAAGAAGAAGAAGCGCAAGCCATTTTCGAACATTTTGTTCTATTATACGGCCCAATGAGAAAAATTATTACTGATTGCGGTACTGAGTATGCACAGAAAAAAATTTGCTCGTACTAATAACTAAATAATTCGTTAAAATCAACGAAAAATTCGTTATTTTGGCTACAACGAACATTTCGTTGAAAAAAGTTCGTAGTTCGTTAAAAAAGTTCGTTATACCCCAAAACCAAAAACCTTTCAAATTCTTCAGCAAAAACACCGCAAAGAAAAAATTTACTAGACTAAATTTTTTTTTTATTTATTTAATTTTTTATTTATTTCTTTTTTATTTTTTTATTATTTTTTTTTTTATTTTATTTTTTTATTTTTTTTATTTTTTTTTATTTTTTTTTTATTTTTTTTTATTTATTTTTTTTTTTTTTATTTTATTTATTTTTTTTATTTATTAATTTTTTTTATTTATGTTTCTATTTTTTTTATTTATTTTTTAAATTTTTTTATTTAATTTTTTTTTTAATAATTTTTTTTATGCCCGCTTGTGGCTTCGAACCACTGTCATAAACATTGCAATCCATCAACTCTGCCACTGAGCTATGAACTAAATTTACGGCAATGTGTAAAATGGAAAATATAAGTTCTGTATGGATTGAAATTTTTGTTTCCCGTATTTAACGATAACGAACTTTTTTAACGAGTACTAAAAATGAAAAAAATGTTCGTAATAAGAAAATAAACGAAATTTACGTTACAAAAACGTAATTATTCATTATTTTTCGTTATCTTAACGAGAATGTCATTAACGAACTTTTTTGACGTAATGAGTACGAGCAAATTTTTTTCTGTGTGCCAATAGTGTAATAGTAGAACTATTTAAATTACTAGATATTGAATGAATACTAGATTCTGAATGAATATCTAAGATCGTATATTAATGCAAACCATGATAATTGGGATTTATATTTAAAATATTTTACGTATAATTATAATAGTACTCCAAATTCTAATTTCAATTTTATATACTCTCCTTACGAGGTAATATTTGGTAAACAACCAAATTCTCATGATTCTCTCGATAGTTATGCGAAACATGTAAAATTTAATCTTCAAAATACAAATATAATTATTAAAAAATTTTTAGAAAAAGAAAAATTAAAAAATAAAGAGATATACGATAAAAAAGCAACGAAAAATCAGTTCTTTTAAAAGAAGAAAACAGGACAAAATTAGATAATGAATATTCTGGTCCTCATAAAATAATTCAAATTGATGGCTTAAATGTTACATTGATAACAAATAAAAATAAAAGGATTAAAGTCCACAAAAATAGAATAATTAAAAATAATTGGTATAAAAAAAAAAAAAAAAAAAAATGTAAAATATATTTTATTATAAACATATTCAAAATATAAAGAACAATAATAAAATGGTACCATGTTATTAGTTGTTTATATTATTCCTATAAATATAAGCTACGGTAATGCTTATTAGTTTAACATATATTATTATTAATATAAATAAAAATTTAAATTGATCAATTACAATATTAAATTTAAAATTTTTATTTTTTGTATTAAATTTCTAGTTTTACGCAGTTGTTAGACGAGAGTAAAAACTAGTCTTAACTATTTACATTGTACGAGTTTTTTATTGGTTTTTGTGATGTAATTATTCTCCACTGGCTTAACTATAGTTAAAACTATTTACAAACTATTTTATTATTTTTACTTCACTTTTTAGTTTTTATTTACATTTAAAAAAAAAAAATTTCATTTGACAAGTAATACTTTAGATTCAGAATATTTTTTAGTTAAAACTTTTAGTTATAAATATTTCAAAATTTAATTTTTTTTATACAATTTTTCACACATACATTCAAAAAACATTTTAGTTATAACTAGTTTTTAGTCTCGTCTAACCTCCAAGTTATTGAATTAAACTTATTTTTTGAAACATAATAATTTTCTTATTATATATATTTCTCAAATAAGCTTAATTTTAAAAGGAGGGAGGTGTAGTGCCCCCTTATTATTATATACATATTATTATATATTTTATATTATATACTCTCTTTCGTTAAGTTATCCTAATATTAGTTTCTAAGAAAGTATAAGACATGTCTAGGTACTTAGTTTTAAGTTAGTTTATAATCAACTCTTGATGGATACACTTTGAATAAATTATATTTAATAAATTAAACAACATTTTTCATTCAAAGATACCCTAGAGGTATCACAGTAACACTAAAATGTGGGAGTAAAACTGATAATCAAGTTATTCATATTGATTATCCGTTTCATTTTGCAAGTAAAATTTGTGATGCGAAGACAATATCAGCCGATGTTAGTTCGGATGCACAATTTTATATTGCCACCGCTATTCTATCAATGTTATACTGTATGTTCATTGTAATTGTGTACACGTTTATTGATGAATTATATCGGGCGAAAAGTGAATTTCCATTAGCTGTAAGTATTTTGAATATAAATTTATTATATATATAGAGGTCTGTTTCAGGTTGGGCCGAAGACCATCCTTTGAGCAAAAAAATGAGCTGAATAGCCAATAAAGTAGGTCTAGAGTTGAATTTTGATTGAAAATAGGTCAAATATACCAAAACAGTACCCAGTTGGAAGCTGGCGGCGGAGCTGGCGCTTTAAGCTGTTGGGCGCAAAATTTTTGGCCGCCATAAAAGAACTGCAATTCTTTTTTTTGACACTTCATTTTTACAAACACTGTCAAACTTCATTAACAAATAAATATCCATTGAATTTTTTCGCAATTAAACACAACACACACAGGATAAACATATCCTTCGAATCGTCCCCAGGACAGGATCCTCGCAGGAACCTTGACCTCACTCTAAAGGCATGCAAAATTCATTCTTCGCCGATTTTTTGGCAGGGGGGACACAATTTTTTTTTTTTTTTAAAGCTCTGGAGCTTAGAATTCAGGCCATTAGGCCTTTAAGAGGATGGGTCTGCAGTGGGCCTAATTTTTATTTTTTTTTTTAAATAACAGAACACTTAATTTAAGTGATTTGAAATTGAAAAATTGACACAAATTCCAAAATCAGAGGTGGGAATCAAACCCACGACCGAACATGCCGTAGGATAAGGGCAATACCACTACACCATGACGGCCGATAAATTTTTAAAAAGAAGAAGAAGAAGAATTTTTTTTTAATTAAATTGTCAAAGCCAATTGTTGAGAAAAGATGTCTAGTTGTGAGCCCCGCCCCCCTGGAATCATGCTGCACTATGCATTTTTGAGGGGCTCGTCAGACGGGGACGCATCAGCAAGGGGACAGCAACGGGCTCCCATAAAAGAACAACAGAGTTTGAAGAACAGAATTATGCGCGCCTAATTTTTTTAATCTTTTTTTTTTTTTATGATTTATGTTTTATTTTATGTTTTATGTTTTTCTGTTTTTCTGACATAATGTTTTGATATATAATCATAATAATAAAAATTAAAAAAAAAAAAAATTGGTTATTCTCTTTATTCTTTACTCTTTATTCTTTATTTATCTATTTTTACAATTTTTATTTTTATAATTTATGTTTAAAAAATTTTTATATTTTGTTACATCACAAATACAAATTTATATCACAAATACAAATTATTTATATCACAAATACTAATTCTAAAATTATATATTTATTTATATCACAAATACATTATCACAAATACAAATTTTAAAAATTACAAAAAATATTTAATTCATTATTTTCTATTAAATTTTAATCAGCAACAAAAACGACAATCAATTATCACCTCATTCATATTTCTCCAAATCTATTTTCATAATTTTTCGACGGGACAGTACAGGTTCTGATTCTGGCAATGCACAAGATGGTTCATCTGAAAACAAAATTATTTTCATTTAATTAAGATTTGTTTTATAAATATTCTATAAGGATTTTTATTTATAGAAAAATGAAGAACAGCCCTGAAGTAGATTCCAAGAGCAATAACGAAATACGTTTGGAGGCTTCCCACACCGATAATTGGAGGATAAAAAGTACGAATGTATGTTTTTTTGTTTTTGAAAAATAGGTGAAAAACAAAGTATTTTTCTGAGGAAAAAAAGGAATAAAAGGATTTTTTTGCAAGCTTTAATAAAACTATAGTTACTATCACAAAAAAAAAAAAAACAATAATAAATTATTACAAAAGAAAATTTTCTCAAAATTAAAACCTTTAATTCACTTTATAATTGAATTATTCTTATCTTAAAAATAATTAATATTATTTAATATAATATATGTGCACTTACATTGTGGAGCAAACGCAAAGCTCCTCTGTAGCACCACACCACTGACTTGTAGGTAATTCCCACTACAAAGCTGCAGTTTAATGTAGCTTCCGATTTCTCGTTTGTAGCGGGAACTAGGTACGTCTACATGGTTGTTTTGCTCCACAAAACTTTTAACCGCATGTAACGACACTGCTGGTCGAATTGAAAAAAAAATAGCTGCATCTACCATTGCTGAAATTTTCATTATAAATGCTAAAAAGAAAAAAATAAATAATTAAAAAGGTAATTAAGTTTATACAATAATTTGTGGGGGCTTAGAAGTGTGTGATATAAATACAAAGAGAGATTGATTGTGAAAACGCGAACCGAGTGAAGGCTGCTCAAGCTCACTCTAAGTTTTTGGGACTGATATTCTATTTTTTGATGATTTTTTTTTTTTTTTTGGTTTAAATAAGGCTGGCTCTCTTGTGGGGCTGTCTCTGAGGCTTAATAGTGTCTAGACATTTTTATAATATAAATTCGTTTAATTTAAAATTTTTTTTTTTAATGTCTTTACAATGCAACGATAATTTAATTTAATTGCAATTCTATTATGCATTAATACAACAATTGCAATGTAGTTAATTTTTTTTTTTTATCACTATACACGATTTATATACAAAATATAAAAATAATAAGCTAGGTTAGATAGGTTATTCCTCAAATTTGAGAGCTCACATATCTCGCGAACCACTGCATCGATTTGAATTATTTAAATGTCAAAAGGAGCGTAATTATATCAACCACATCAAACAGCATAAACTTCTTATATATTCAAGTATACATTCTTTGTATACTCGTTTTAAATAATCATATTAATAAAACATCATCTAAATATTATTAAGTAATCTTTTTCTTTATCATAATAATATCTTCTAATTATTTCAAGTTCAATTTTCTAAATTAGATAGAATAGATATTTTCAAGTACAAATTTTTCAAACACACTAGTTTTTAGCTAATCATGTTTATTACATATTAAATAGATTGTATAAAATAAGAAGAAAGAAAGAAAAATATTAATTCATCGAATTACGAGATATTAGATCTTACAAAGCCCGTATCAATAAAATAGAAACGTAAGTTAAATTTAAATTAATTTTCAAAATTATTTTCAAAATTATTTTATTTTAATTAGGAATATTTTAAAGAAAATTCGGTAATTATCGCTTTTATTTTGGCGAAAAAATTTAATCTTTAAATGTCTGCAAAAATCTGCAAAAAATCTGTTATTTAAACTTTTCGGTAAAGTAATTTCGAAACTTGATTTTGAATTTTTAGATAATTTTTTTAGAAACGTAAGAAATCATTACATTTAAAATACTTTGTACCGTTCGTAACTTTAGAAGTCGTTTTATCGTTACAAAACAACGACGTATCCTCTTCGAAATTCAGTGAATCAAATGAAGTATTTGGAGACGACATATCTCTTATTTTTCCTGTTTTATTATTATTAATGGAACTTGATTTTTTTTTTTAATGGATTATATTTTGTTGAACCAAAAAATGTAAATTATGAAATATTTTCATTATAATTTGCCGGAGCTCTAAGATTTCGTTTTAATGGATTCTCGATGTCAAGCTCTGTTTCAACTGTATTTTGTGTTTTTTTTTTTGAACTAGTTTTGTTCTCAGTTGGTTTAAATTCACAAGGATTTCACTAAATGTTATAAATGTTATTTTTTTTGGTTTAATTCAAATTTTAACAAATTTTTTTTTTAGAAAACATTTTGAAGCTTGTGCATTTTTTAACTTAAAAAAAAATTAAATGTTTAGGTCATGAAAAATAATTTTTGTTCTCCAAAACTCCCCAAAACAAACTTTTACCAGCTCGACAAGAAAACAAGGCAAAATTATAAATTGTAAAAAATCAATTAATACAAAGATAATTAAGCTTGGTTGTAAATGTCTCAGCAATTATTGCAAACACCAAAGTCGGTATGAAAAAAAAAATTAATTACGAAATTAGTTATACACAGAAAGAAATTTGCTCTTACTGAAAACTAAAAAATGCGTTAAAATTAACGAAAATTTCGTTGATTTTGCACATACGAATATTTCGTTGAAAAAAGAACGTTGTTCGTTAAAAAAGTTCGTTATACCCCAAAACCAAAAACCTTTCAAATTCTTCAGCAAAAACACCGCAAATACAAAAAAAAAATTTACTAGACTAAATTTTTTTTATTTATTTAAATTTTGTATTTATTTTTTTTTATTTATTTATTTTTTTATTTATTTTGTTTTTCATTTTTTTTTATTTTTTTTTTATTTTTTTAATTTTTTTTTATTAATTTTTTTTATTTTTTATTTATTTTTTTTTTTTATTTATTAATTTTTTTTATTTAGGTTTCTTATTTTTTTAATTTATTTTTTAAATTTTTTTATTTTTCTTTTTTAATAATTTTTTTTATGCCCGCTTGTAGATTCGAACCACTGTCCTAAACATTGCAATCCACCAACTCTGCCACTGAGCTATGAACTAAATTTACGGCAATGTGTAAAATGGAAAATATAAGTTTTGTATGGAATGAAATTTTTGTTTCCCGTATTTAACGATTAACGAACTTTTTTAACGAGTACTAAAAAAGGTTAGTTTTTCTGTAATATGAAAAAATACGAAATTTACGTTATCAAAACCTACATTTTCTTAAATTTTTGTTATTTCAACGAGACTTTCAATAACGAACTTTTTTGACGTAAACGTTACGACCTTATTTTTCTCCGTGTAGCTTAGTAGCAGCTTGACTTGAAGTTATGATGTTGGATGTCACAACTCGCAAATTACAGTTTAATTTTTTCCTTCAACCAAGAACTGAGAATCCATTGAAATTCAATAGATGATACCTACATAAACCTATCTCAAGCAGAAAATATTTAGCTTTACTGTATCTAGTTTGACTGATTAATAACTTTTTCGTAGGTACCTTTACCTATAGATACCTACTTATTAAGTTTCGATAAAATTAATTTTTCAACATTTTTACAATTCCCACCGAGAAAAATATCGTCACATTAATCGGTTTTTCATTTTCTTTCAAATTTTTTCTAGAGTCTTCAGGGGACTGGCCACATTCAAGAATTTAGCATTCGTGTACCAAAAACTAAAAATAAAAGAAATCATGTGATGCGTTTTAATGCAACTCTTAATGTGGATTTTGCCAAATGGTCTAATGTTAAATTAGTACGTGAAAACAATATGAAAGAATATAAAGGTTATGATGCAAATATGCCAAAATATGGAGCTGGCTCAGAATATAATCGTGACTTGCGTGAGGAGGTTCGTAGAAAAAAAATCGGAATTATATCGAAACGATACAAACCTGAAGCACAACCATGGATTCTAAAAGTTGGCGGAAAATCGGGAAAAAATTTCGTGGTATTCGTGAAGGGGGAGTTAGTGAAAATGCCGCTTTTTATGTTTTCACACATGCTCCTGATGGTGCTATTGAGGCGTATCCCCTAAATGAATGGTATAATTTTCAACCGATCCAACGTTAAAAATCATTGTCTGCTGAAGAAGCCGAGCATGAATTTGGCAGACGAAAAAAAGTAATGAATTATTTTTCATTGATGTTTCTAAAACGATTAAAGGGTGACGACGAACCTGAACAAGATCCAGAAGAGAAAGCTTTAGCTAAAGCAGGAAGCAAAAAATCGAAAGGATTGCAAATCAGTGAAAAATGGATGAATGGATTGATTCTGAAGACGAGTCTAGCTCAGAAGAGGAGGATAAGGATAAAAAAAAGTTTGAAGATAGCGACGATGAAGCTGATGGTAAGAAAAAGAAAACAGCAGCTGCAACTACTGTTAAAAAAGAAAAAACGAGATGTTGATGATGAAGCTTTTGAAGATTCAGATGATGGTTATGAAGAAGGTCGTGAATTAGATTATATTTCAGATAGTTCAGAAGATGAAGCAGATCCAGAAATAAAAGTTGCTAAAGAACTGAAATCACACAGGTTTTATCATAATTTATGTTTTTTTTTAATGTATTTTGTCTTTTGTATTTTGTTTTTCAATTAAATATAATTGTTATATACCTACCCTGTCCTTTGTTCGATTCCTGAATTCTTGTACAATTACGAGACGTCGAAATTGTACTTGAATTCTATAAATTTTCTTTCGTGTTTTTGCCATAAATCTTTTCGCAGTTAATTACTGCATTTGAAATTTATTTCATTAATAAAATATGTTTGGATAAACATATTTTATTCATAAGTGCAACGTGACTTCAAAACATAATGTGAGTGACCACCACGTCGTATTAGTGCTTGCACATGTTGCAAGTGTATACTAATACCAATTTATAACTCTATATGAATACTTACCATAAAATTCACTTAATACTAAATGCACTTAATATTAATATTTACTCTCTTATTTACTTACGCAAATATTCTCTTAAATTAATACCTACCATAAAATATTCTAAATCCCTAATCAATATATAAATTAGCATAATTATATTTTAGGTCATTAAGTAAAAATTATCCAATTAATAAAGTTGTTTTTTTTCTAAAACATTAAAATTTCGGTTTTATTTAAATTAAAATTATTTCAGTTTAATAATATGGCGATCCTGCCAATCTGGAAAAAAAGTATTGTGTTTATTTTTTAGTAAATGTAAAAAGTAATTTTTTTTTAGTAAATTGTGTAAAAGTGTTTAAAAAAAAAAAAAAAAAAATTTGTTTATAATAAATTTTTTTTAATAAATAATTAGGAATCGTTTTTTTTAATAAAATTTAATAAAAAAAAAAAAACTTTAATAATAATAGTAATAAATTATAAAAAAATACATAATTAAGTCGTCTTTTTACGAAGATGAGACATAAGAATTCTTTTTATTAAGAATTATAAGAGTTCTTCTAACGAAGAACTATTCAGTTTTCTCCTAGCGGAGAAAAATATATAAAATCAGATTTAATATTTAATATTTCCTATAATAAAAATAAAACTAATAAAATAAATTAAATGCAGAGAGCAGAAGATCTAGAAAGAAAATTGGACCCGCGCCTGTTAAATAAAATAAAAGAAACCCCACAAGCCGGTCCAAAACCTTTATTTATTGTTGGCCAGGAAAGAAAAATTCTTTCCCTGGAGGAATATCGACACAGAAAACCAACAGAGTCCAAATTACCAGCTTCCCCAACGAAAATAGTAAATAAAAATAAAAAGAAGGGTGCTGGAAAACAAAAAAAATTAAACCAACAAATAAAAAACCTATTTCGACTTCGGGAGATGCCCGGAGTCTCAACAGATTATAAAAAAGAATTAAGTGCACAAATAGAAGCACTAAGACAAAAAAAAATTAACAAATAGAATTGACAAAAGTAGCTAAAATATCAAAAGTATACCTTTTGATAACAAAATAAAAATTTACACAAAAAAAAAAAAAAAAAACTTCTGAGAAAAAATTGCAGTGCACAATAAATAAGCAATAACATTAAAAAAAAAAAAAAAGTAAAAAAAGTAAAATTGAGTAAAATACAATTATTGGCACGAAATGGGTAAAACACAATCTAAAAGCGAAGCCCCTTCCAACACAGGAACGGTGGTAAATAAAGTTGATATTACCCCAGTAACAAAAATAGACTCTGACATCGTAATTTTGGTTTATATTATTACGACTATCATCATAATAGCCCTGTTCTACAAAATGTATAAAATTTGGCACGGTGCAACGAAAAAGAAATACTTTAACCGTGGCCAAAGTATGGTCGATTTGGCCTAATTAGACACGATTTTTTTTTGCTCTCTCATATATCTAAAAAAAAAAAATAAAAAAAATAATAATAATAAAAGAAAAAGAAAATTGACTTGTGATAAAAACAAAATAAAAACAATGAAAAATAAAATAACATTCTTAATGACTAAAATTTAACAAAAAAAAAATAAAAAAAATAAAATACAAAAGTGAAAAGAAAATATGAACAAAATTGAAATTGAATAGAAAAATTAGAGAAATTTAAAAAATTAAAATTGACAAAAAAAAAAATTTTACAAGAAAATATAAAAAAAAAAAATAAAAAGAAAGAAGGAATTGATTATTGACTACAAAAAAAAAATAATAAAAAAAAAAAAAAAAAAACAGTACAAAATAGCTACAAATTTAAATTTTAAATTAACAAATTAAAATAAAATAGTAAATAAAATAAATAAATAAAATAATAAAAACAATAAAATCAAAAGTGATGTCAAAACGATAATTAATTTGCAAAGGACTAGAACTTATTGTTAAATTACTAACTAGAACTTATTATTAACAATTATTAAAAATACATATAATAATAACGAAAAAGACTAAAAATTTTTAAAACAACATAAATAAAAACATTTTTTTTATCAAAAAAAAAAAAAAAAAAAAAAAAAAAATTAATTAAATAAAACAAATAATAAATAAATATATATGTAACAACGAATTACATTATAAATAAAATACAACGAGAAAAAGAAAGCGGAAATAACAAGAGGCATCGAAATCAACATCGCAATAACAAAGAAGACCATAGAAATCCACAACAAGAGGAATCGAAATAAACAACAACATTATGAACACTAATCAACATAAATCAATCACCATCAAATAGATCATTTTTTTAACTAGTATTATATGTCAGTAAGTGTTCATATTTTGTTTATAACTATTTTATTTTATTTTTTTTTTTTGCAAATTCTTTGGATACAAATTTTCTTTTCTTTGCCCTAAATAATTAAATCAATAAATAACAAAGCGGGTTACGAATATCAAAATACTATATGAATCCACATTTCTAAAGCATTTTTTTTCTCAACTAATAATTTCTTTTATTAATTACAAAATATATATATCTAAAAATAAATAAATAAATGAAAATGTCATCAAAACAATTACGTACTTGGCATGAAATAGCCTTCGAACTAAGCGGTACTTTTCAATTAGATAAATCCATTAATCAATTTACAAAAATTGTTTTGAAATTATTCAATGAATTCAAAGTTCACTTATTAGCACAAAATCCAGAAGATAATTGTAAAAGTCTTGAATATTTCTTTATATCATTCTATATAACCCGTACAATTGATACAATATCCGATCAAATGTGGAATTTCGAAATTAAAACTTTGAAAGAAGCTATATACATTGCCAAGCAAATCGAAAGAAATTTGTAAAAAAAAAAAAAATAAAAAATTTATTATTATAAATAAATCAATATAAAAATATATGTATAAACAAAAAAAAAAAAAAAATTTTTTTCAAATACTTTAATAAGAATATGAAAATGTATATAGAGAATTATGTGTAGAATTATATGTACAAACAAAAATTTTTTCCAAAATCATATGTGCAAGTAAAGCAATAAAAAAAAAAAAAAAAAAAAAAAAACAAAAAAAAAGTATCTCAATAAAAGATATAATTAAAAATATATGCTTTACATAAAACAAAAAAAAGAGAATATTATAATTGCACGTTACCTCTAATAAAATTATGTACAAGTACATTAACCTTAAATAATTTCTTTTTATATTAACTTAATTATGCAAATAATAATTTAGAGAAATATTCTCTCACAAAAAAAAAAAAAAAAGAAAAATTATATGCATTAAAAAATTGCAAGGTCACATACGACTAAATAAATATCAAAAAAAAAAATAATTCTCTAAAAGGGTACTACAAAACTAAAATTAAAAAAAAAAGAAAAAAAATAAAACTTTGTACAATATACCATCAAAAAAATAAAAAGAAGAATATCATTCATAATTGTTTATACTTGTTTATCTTTTTTAGAAAAACTAAGAATTATTTAATCGAAAAATATAGAAAAAAAGAGTTTTATTATTATATTTTATAAATTTTATCAAAATAGATATAATATTTTTTTATATTATATCAATTATATGTCAAAATAAATAGTATCAATAAATGGTCTTATAAATAAATATACCCAATTATCTTTTTTTTCTAGGAAAGTAAAACATACTATGCATGATTATTTAAATTTCTCTTTTTATGATTATTTCTAATTCTGATATACATATACTGAAAGCAAATAAGAAAAATCTATCAGAATATATACCAAACACTACAAATAATAATATTGTTTTTGTTTTACTTAATAATAAAAATTAATATTTCTTAAAAATTATTTACAAAATTTAACATTATTTTAATAATAACGTTTACAAATATTTACAAAAATTTATCATCATATGATATAAATATATATAAATATCTATATATATACTCAAAATTTTTAACATCTGGAAAATTCCATAATAATTAGAAAATTCTTTTAAAAATACAAATTTTAATAATGAAACACACAACGGAATCAAATGTCATTTCCAGTAACCTATAAAAACCTTATTCAACCTCATAAGGACACATTTGAAAGAAGTTATAAGTGTGTAAATATTACCAATCCTCCTACGAAGATAACCCGACGCTATCATTTAGAAATATTAATCAAAGAGTATAATAGTATAATCCTAATTCTTAAGAGCTACGACTCACAGTTTCCAAATAAATTAGAAACCACATCTTTTTACAACAAACTCAATTCCAGAATATTAAAAGCATTTCGCTTAGTTAAACTACCCTTTAATAAGACTTTAACCAATTTTCAACCAATTCTTGTACCTGACATTGACAAAGAGGACGAAAACATATTAAGCACTGAAGACACCCGTTCATTAAGTCCCGCTTCTAGTCATTCATCTCATACTAGTGAATCAAGCGATTTAAACGCATTCAAAAATTTCACCTTCAACTTTGATACAAATCACAAAGACGAAACAAGCAACTTATATACAGAAGTTAATAACGGTAACGATAAAACTAGCGAAGCTTCAAAATTTTCAGGACCTAATTCTCCAATCATTAGTGAACATTCAAGATCTCCTACCCCTACATCAGGAAAACCAATTTTTATCCCACCTGCACATACAAACAGTGCCTCCCAAACTGACAAAAATATAAACCCAGAACACGTAAACATGCCACTAGAGAGTCACGAATTCATGGCCCTAGCGGCCAAAATTATCCCAAAATTCGACGGTAAACAAGAAAACTTACGAGCTTTCATCGACGGCATTGAACTCGCGAATCTTGAAACCGGCGCGCACCTAAATAGACTTATAGCAATAATAAAAACAAAACTTGAGGGAACCGCACGTAACCTAATAACTAATGAAAATACGATCGAAGATGTAATAACAGCCCTTAGAACAAAAGTAAAATCCCAGTCTTCAAAAGTGTTAATGGCAAAACTTCTAAATACTAAACAAAACGCTAAATCAGCGAACGTATTCGCTAGCGAAGTTGAAGATTTAGCCAAGCAACTTGAAAACGCGTACATTACTGAGGGTATCCCTGCAGAAAATGCCTCAGATCTGGCTCTAAGAACAGCGGTTCAAGCCTACACTGAAAATTCGACAAATGATAAAATAAAATACACAATGGAATGCGGATCATTCTCAACACTTAACGCGGCTACGGAAAAATTCATTAGCTCAAGTACGAAAAGTTCGACTGAAAAATCGATCATGTTCGTTTCACGATCTTACAATAATAACAACCCCAGACAGAACAGACCATTCAATAACTACAACCAAAACCCTAATAGAAACAACAATAATACTAATTTTAGAAACAATAGAAACAACAATAATAATTTTAATAACAATAGGAACTTCAACAATAGAAATAACAATTTTAATAGAAATAATTATAACTACCCTAATAACAATAATCGTAATTATAACAATAACCGTAATTACAACAATTATAATCGTAATTACAATCACAACAATAACAACCAAAACAACAACCAAAACAACAACCAAAATAATAATAACCAACAACCACGAAATTTTTACAATAGAAATATTAGAAACATTAACACTAACAATAACGATCAGGGAAACGACGAGGGTCCCCAGGAACATCAAATGAGGGACCAATAATTACCGTAAACCCACACTATATTTTCCATTTAAATTTAACCAGCTACATTAAATTACAAACAAACATGACAGACGGTTTTAAAACATATTTAGTTGATACTGGAGCAGATATTTCCATTATAAAAAATGATAATCTTAAAAATACAGTAAAAATTAATACTAACGCAATTTCAAAAATTAACGGTATAGGGACGGAAACCATAAATACCTTAGGAAGGGTTAAAACTGATCTCATCTGCAAAGGTGACGATTATCATATCCTCATTGCACACCAATTTGAAGTAGTAGACAAAAATTTCCCGATCCCAGCCGACGGTATTATAGGAATAGATTTCTTAAAAAAATATAATTGTCTAATAGACTATAACAAAAATTCAGATAGACTTATACTACGCCCTGATGATTATCATGAAGATCTAGCTTTTAATCTAATTGATAATCCGAGCCCTAATCTTTTAGCTTTACCTGCCCGGTCGGAAGTATTCCGAAAAATTTTTTTTCATAACCTAAATCATGAAGAAGACGTAGTCTTAATTAACCAGGAAATAGCCCCAGGCGTCTTTATCCCTAACTCAATAGTCAATAAAGAATCACCCTACGTAAAAATTCTGAACACCAATACTGAAAACATTTTCTTGAAAAATCCAAAAATCCAAACCGAACAACTATCGGATTATGAATTTCACCAACTAAACTACTCTGAAAATACAAACCAAAAAGATGTTCTCGAAAAATTGTCCAAAAACTTTCCCAATTTTGTTAAAACAAAATTAACAAATCTCTGTTTAAAATACATAAACATATTTTCATCAGATACTGACAAAATTTCTTGTAATAATTTTTACAAACAAAAACTTCGACTAAAAGACGATAATCCGATATATATAAAAAACTATCGCGTACCTCACTTCCATAAAGACATAATCAATAAACAAATAGATAAATGGAGACAAGATGATATAATAGAGCCTTCCGCATCTGAATATAATAGTCCTGTATTACTAGTCCCTAAAAATCCTTACCCGGAAATCCTGAAAAAAGATGGAGACTTGTAATAGATTTTAGACAGATTAATAAGAAATTGATGGCTGACAAATACCCATTACCAAGAATCGATGATATTTTAGACCAACTTGGTCGCGCAAAATTCTTCTCTAGTTTAGATCTCACACAAGGATTTCTTCAAGTCGAGCTTGATGAAAATTCACGAGATATAACTTCATTTTCATCCGAAACCGGTTCATTTCGTTTCAAACGACTCCCTTTTGGCCTTAAAATAGCCCCCAACTCCTTTCAAAGAATGATGTCAATTGCATTTTCAGGTCTAACACCTTCACAAGCTTTTCTTTACATGGACGATCTCATCGTCATAGGATGTTCCGAAAAACACATGCTAGACAATTTAGAAGATGTTTTTCGAATATGTCGAGAAGTAAATTTAAAACTTCACCCCGACAAATGCAAATTTTTTCAACACGAAACTACCTTTTTAGGACATAAATGTACAAATAAAGGCATACTTCCAGACGAATCAAAATATGACAAAATCTTAAATTACCCAAAACCACACGACGCGGATTCCGCCCGACGTTTTGTCGCCTTCATAAATTACTATAGACGGTTTATTCCAAATTTCGCAAACTATTCATACCATTTAACTTATTTAACGCGAAAAAATGTTCCTTTCCTCTGGACAGACAAATGTGAGGAAGCGTTCCAATACTTAAAACAATCATTGCTCAAACCCCCGATTCTCCAATACCCTGACTTTGATAAACCATTCTGTATCACTACTGATGCAAGTAAAATATCCTGTGGAGCGATCTTGAGCCAAGAACATGGTAACTTGCAATTACCAATTGCTTACGCATCCCGAACTTTTACGAGAGGGGAACAAAATAAATCAGTAATAGAACAGGAATTAGCAGCCATTCACTGGGCGCTAAATTTTTTCAAACCATACGTCTATGGAAAAAAATTTTTAGTTAAAACCGATCATAGACCCTTATCTTATCTTTTCTCGATGAAGAATCCTTCATCAAAATTAACTAGAATGAGATTAGATCTAGAAGAGTTTGATTTTACTGTTGAATATATAAAAGGATCTGAAAACAATGGTGCTGACGCACTATCGAGAATCGATTTTAATGACATAAAATGTATAGGTAATACTGTTTTCAAAATGACAACAAGATCTGATATAAGAAATGAATATCCAAATAAAAACTTACAAAATGACGAAAAACTTCCCTTAAAAATTGAAATACCTAAATCTTTTGAATGTACTAACCGAAAAGAGGTTAGAAAATTAGTCCGCCTTACGTTGAGTTTAGATAAGTCTAAACCATATTTTACATATAAAAATAATATATTTACATTTTGCGCACCTAAATACATTGTTAATAGCAAGCTCGATTTAGATCAGCTCATGCTAAGGCTAGAAAAAGAGGCCAACAATTTTAAAATAAATAATTTACAATTATCACTTAATGATAACATTTTCGACTTAGTCTCGATTAATGATTTTAAGAATACTGCGGACAGAATATTAAAATATGTTACAATTGCGTTAACGCCAAAAATAAAGAAAATTTTAAATAAACACGAAAAACTAACCCTAATTAAAAAATATCATGATGACCCTATTACAGGAGGACATACCGGTACAACTCGAACATTAAACAAAATAAGACAAAATTTTCACTGGAAACATATGACAAACGATGTTTCTAAATATATTAAGCATTGCAATAAATGCCAATTGAATAAAGCCCGACCTAAACATAAAGAAGAAATGACATTGACACCAACTCCACAGAAAGCTTTCGACATTGTCATTATCGACACAATAGGTCCCCTACCAAAATCTTTACACAACAATGAATACGCAGTAACAATTATCTGCGATTTGACTAAATATCTTGTATCGATACCGATACCTAATAAAAGTGCTCGAACGGTAGCACAGGCCATTTTTGAAAATTTTATCCTTATATACGGTCCAATGAAAGAAATCAGAACAGACTTGGGAACTGAATACAAAAATGAATTGATGAAAGAACTATTATCACTACTTAATATAGAACATAAAATGTCCACCGCGTATCACCACCAAACTCTGGGAACAATCGAAAGAAGTCACAGAACTTTAAACGAATACTTAAGATCGTTCATAAATACGAACAAAACGGATTGGGATGAATATATTAAATTTTTTACATACTGTTTCAATACTACCCCATCTTCCATTCACAATTACTGCCCTTTTGAATTAATCTTTGCTAAAAGTCCCCCAACTTTAGATATACTTAATTCAAATAAAATAGACCCATTATACAATTTAGATTCATACCAGAAAGAAATAAAATACCGATTGCAAGTTTCACAAGACAGAGCCCAAAAACTAGTAGAAAAATCAAAAATCAATTCAAAACAATTATATGATCAGAAAATAAACCCAATACCCCTAAAAATAAAAGACAAAGTTTTATTGGACATAACGGATAGTTCACATAAATTAGACCCAAGATTTAAAGGACCCTTTACTGTCATCAACACTGATGATAAAAACTGTACCATTAGTGACGAAAATGGAAAAACACAAACTGTACATAAAAATAGACTAAAAAAATATAATGAGTGAAAATAACTCAATTTTAGATAACTGCTAGTATAATTTTTTTTAAATTTTTGAATCGATTCACTTTCCAACATGGCCAAATCAATAAATATATATTAATATAATATTAAAATTCTTTTTTATGTATATATTATAAATAATTACTTTTAAGTCTACTATAAATCTAAAATAAATAAAAAAAAAAGAATGGATAAAATATCCTTAATAATAATAAAAAAATATATATTTTTTTACAAATGAACAAATTTTTATTAATAATGAATATAATAAACAAATAATTAAAGTTAATTTACCTATATTATAAAATTTTTGTATTTTTATATTTTTATATTTTTATATATGTACTTAAATATTAACTAAAATTTTTATAAAATAAAATTATTGTAATTAAAATTAATTAACAAAAGCAAAAAAAATTTGTTATAACACAAAAAAAAAAAATTGAAAAAAAAATGCTAAGCAAAATAAAAAGTTTTTTTTAAATAAAATAAAAAAAAAAAAAAAAAAAAAACTTAGAAAAATAAATAAATCCTTGTAGATGTAATATCACTTTTATTACGTAATAAGTACAAATTTTTAAAAATGGAGTATTTTATGGTAACACAACAAAATTATCCCTTTTTATAAATTTTTTAGAATGTCCTAATGAACATTCTTTTTCAGGGGGAAGGTGTTATATACCTACCCTGTCCTTTGTTCGATTCCTGAATTCTTGTACAATTACGAGACGTCGAAATTGTACTTGAATTCTATAAATTTTCTTTCGTGTTTTTGCCATAAATCTTTTCGCAGTTAATTACTGCATTTGAAATTTATTTCATTAATAAAATATGTTTGGATAAACATATTTTATTCATAAGTGCAACGTGACTTCAAAACATAATGTGAGTGACCACCACGTCGTATTAGTGCTTGCACATGTTGCAAGTGTATACTAATACCAATTTATAACTCTATATGAATACTTACCATAAAATTCACTTAATACTAAATGCACTTAATATTAATATTTACTCTCTTATTTACTTACGCAAATATTCTCTTAAATTAATACCTACCATAAAATATTCTAAATCCCTAATCAATATATAAATTAGCATAATTATATTTTAGGTCATTAAGTAAAAATTATCCAATTAATAAAGTTGTTTTTTTTCTAAAACATTAAAATTTCGGTTTTATTTAAATTAAAATTATTTCAGTTTAATAATATAATTAATTAAATTCTTAGCATTTAAGTAAATATGGATCACAACAATAGAAAAATCAAACAATTCGATACGAATTGATACGAGTTGATTTAGAAGTTGTGATCCTTTAATTTAAAAAAAATAATAATAATAAAAAAAATTTGTATTTCGTTTTATTTGATCTCAAAAAAATTTGAAGTCAAAAAACTATTATAATTTTGTAAAACTTCGACTAAGAAAATGTTTATACTCTATGTACACTGTACATGCATGTTATACATATATGTGTTTTATGTGCTGTTTCCAAAAATTAAACTACTTAAAATTTAGAGGCTTACTTACTCCTGTTACAAACTCATCTCTCATTGTGAAACAATATTTGTTCGTAAATTCTATTTTCCATCTTATTCGATTCTGGTGTGATATTTCGGGGCTAAAAAAATTTCTATCTCTCAATAAGATCTAATTGGTTAACTTTTTTTGAGGATTGCAATTCGGTAAATAAAATAATCCATACGTTGTTCGTTTAGAGGCTATATCGTAAGGAGGTGGTTCTATTCTAATTTTTTTAGCCGATTCATACTTTAATTCAAAATTATGTTGTTCTTTATTTTCAATTTCTAATTTAGATAGCAATGATTTTAATAAATTTTGGAAATTTTCATCGTCGTTGGCATCATTTTTTGAAATAGTACTAGATACCCACTCATAAGCCTCTTTAATTTCTGTCTGATCATCACAGCACTGACGGAACATCATTTCAATTTCATTAAAATTTTGTGATAATTCGAATTTTATATTTTGATTGCGTTCATTTAATGACATCAATTGTGATTTTAATAAATCTAAGTTATTTTTTAAAGCAATTTCATATTCTTTCAGAATTTTTTCTTTGCAGAAACTTTCTGTTAATTTGTGGAGGTGCATCTTTTGATTATCCACTAATTTCTCAATCTCACGAAATTTTTCTCTTTCAATCTGAAATTAACATGAAAAAAAAAACACACACACACACACTCCCAAAATTTTTAATTAGAGAATAAAAAATATATGGAAAAACATTCTAATAATATTCATAACTCACTCTTCCACCGTTTTCCTCATCTATATCCTGGCAATGCATCTATATCCTGGCAATGTATTTTTTACCTTCTACGAAGAGATCTCTGCTTCGGTCAACCGATCTGCTTCGACGGCGGTTCGATCCAGTCGAAGCTGTGCTCCTTTCCGGTGGGACCGCGTCGAAGCTTTGCGGCATGCACATGGTTTGTCTGAAAAAGAAAATTATTTTCATTTGATTAAGATTTGTTTTATAAATATTCAATTTCATAACATACTTATTAAATTGAAAAATGCGGATTTATAATCAACATTTTCAGTGGGATTTCCAGCATTAATATCCGACATAGATCTGCTTCGACAAAAACAAAAACACAAGTTTTTAGGACCAAAAAAAAAAAAATCGGCGTGGACTTTCGGACGAGGCCTGCCGCCACCTTTTCTCCCACGGGCTTCCCAAATCAAAACCATATTTTTTAATATTAATATTGTTGAAGATTTATCACTTATATCATATCGATGAAAATTTTGTACGAGGATTTTCCCGCTTTTCCGGATTTTCCATCGAGTTTACCAAAAAAGGAACTTTATGTAACTCATTTCGCTCTACAACTTAATCTCAGGTTGCAAAAAGCTCAAACGCTACCTTGGTCGGAAAAACTCCGGAAAAGCGTTTTACATGAATTTTCCTCGTTTTTTTTCTGCAAGTTTAATCCTGCATAAAATTTAGAAAACTTTTTTAACGGAAAAGACAAAATACATTAAAAAAAACATAAATTATGATAAAACCTGTGTTCTCAATTAAAACAGATGTTGCTCCATCGCCCTTCTTCTGAATATATTTTTTCCGAACCACCGATTCTTTGTTGTAATTGTTTATTTGTTGTTTGAATCTCTTCACATCAACGTTTTTCTTCCTGAGATAGTCCAAACGTTTTCCTTGCGTAAGTTGTCCAATATATCCTTCTTGCACGACCCGTTTTTCTTAACACATTCTACCGCCGCCTGATCAATTAACATATACAAACTTTCGATTTAATCTAAAAAGAAAAAGCAATTTAATATGAAAAAAAAACACCGTTCCTCGGTTGAGAGGCTCTAGCTCCGCGAACCAAAAATCGTAGAATGTCAAAATTTATGTCAAGATTAAAGTTCATAAAATTACGCTTCTTTTGGAATATTACAATAGATTTAATATGGAAAAAATCGCCGTTCCACGGTTGAGAGGCTCTAGCTCCGCGAACCAAAATTTCAAGAACATAAAACTTGCGAAATGAAAGTAAATGAAATTACGCACGCTTCTTTTGACAAATTTTGAAATCGAATTTTCGAAATTGCTGTTGCTGCCGCAGTTCTTGAGTTGCGGGACCCTTTAAAATTAACTGAAAACTGAGTTTAGAAGTCTTGTTTTGCCAATAGGTTAGTCGCCTCGAACTCCGAACCCAGAAAGCCTAGAATTCTTGGCCTGAAAATCTAAGCTCTTCTTTTGGGGGGGGGGGCAGCATTTGCAAAGAATTTCGTCGTCAAGAATTTCGTTGAGGACAGGCGCAATGACTGGCCGGTTTTATTTCTAACTATACTAGTTTCATATATTTTGTGAAAATAAATTTAAAATTTCATAAAATTAAATTTTTTTTTTTTAATTTTTCAAAACTTACCTTAAGGAGTAAACACAATTGGGGCGACAACGACGGCGACAACGACGACTACAACGACAACGACAACGACAGCGATATCACACAATTACGGCGACGGCGACGAAATAAATATACAGGAAAAAAGTAAACAAATAGAAAAATAAATAAAAAAATATATGGTTGTCGTTGTCGCCTGGCGACAAAATAGAAAAAATTTCTAATTTGTCGCCAGGCGACAATGTCGTTTGTCGCCAGTCGTCTCAATTGTGTTCATTCTCATACAAATATATGGTTTCTATTTTTTTTTTATAGTCGCTATCGCTGTCGTTGTGGCTGTCGCCCCAATTGTGTTTAGTACTTTAATTTAAAAATTTTCGTTCTTTCAGATCAAATGTTTGCGAATCCTTTTTTATCATATTTTTGAAATTTATGATAGCCTAAAAAAAAAGAAGTTTTTAGCAAGGCTCTTAGGAGAGGGGTACGGGGATTTTTTTTTATTTGTTTTTTTTTGGATTTGAGTACAGTTTGGTGAAAATAAAATTATTCAAAGCAAAAATTAGATTAAAAGAGAAAAAACCGGGGTGGGCGGGGAGGGGAGAACAAAGCCCATGTCGGGCTACTCCAGATCGCAGCCAAGCCACTCAGAAATCTCTATATATCTCTCTCTCTCTCTCTCTCTCTCTCTATCGCTGTTTCAACCTTATCAAAAAAAAAAAAAATTAGTCCTTGTGTCTGTGAGCCCTGGGGGGGAATTCTACACCTCGCAGAGGACTCTGGAATTCCAGAAAACGTCGAATTTTTAATTTGTATTTTTTTTTTTTTTTTTTGCTGTGGGGCTTTTGGGAGAGGGTTGTTGGAGAAATTAGGCAGGGGACTCTAATTCTCCTTTCTAATCTCTGTTTCGCTGAGGCGCTTTATTCTAAATTTATTATTATTGTTATTATTATTTGGTTTCACCTTTTGTTGAAGCAAAACGGCATATTGCTCATATTAGCTCCATTTTTTTTTTTTTGTCGTTTCAATTCTTTTTCAATTGCCGGCCATATTGGAACTCTGAAATGACAAAAAAAAAAAAATATATAAATTTAGTTAGAAAATTTTTTGTTTTTTTTTTCAATCTAAAAAGAAAATTAAAAAAAACACGAGTTTTTAGGACCAAAAAAAAAAAAAAATCGGCGTGGACCTTCGGACGAGGCCTGCCGCCACCTTTTCTCCCACGGGCTTCCCAAATCAAAACCATATTTTTTAAAACCCCGTCCCTAAAGAGCGCGAGAAATTCTATTAAAAAAATTAAAAAAATAAATATAAAATAAATAAATAAAATAAAATAATGAAATTAAAAGAAAAAAATTATTAAATAATCATATTCTTCACTGTGTTGTTGTGGGGTACACACGCATAAAGAATTTTTAAAGGAATTTAATTTAAAAAAGAAAGAAAAAATAATAAATAAAATTATAATTGAATAAAGTAAAAGAATAGAGTAAAAGGTCTATATTAAAAAAAATTTTTTTTTTGTATTTATATTATTGTCTTGTATTTTTTTGTTTGTTGGATTAATTCAAGTACAATAGGGTAATAGAAAGAAACATTGAAGGTAAAAAGAAAAAAAATAAAAGAAGAAAAGAAATAAGAAAATATTATAATTCTTCATTTTTTTCTACGTTACTTTGAAACAACTGTTTGTAATGAATTGTAAAACATGCAAAGCGAAAATTGATCGAGCTGATTTGGCAAAGATTAGCTGTGAGGACTGTAATAGTACTTTCCACGCCAAATGTGTAAGATTAGTGGAGCAAGACCTTCTCTATTTCAAAAATAGTGGCAGTTCTTTTCGTTGTGATGATTGAGGTATGGCTCGACGTAGTTCTATGAAATATCCTTCACCGGCGGCTAACCAGAAGGTTCAATCTTCTTCGTTAGCATCATCAAATATTGATAAGACTCATACTTTTAAAGCTGGTAGATCTAATAACAGCGCCGACCACGCATCTAAAAATAATAAGGCTCCGGCTATTATTCCTGGTCGGTCTAACAGCTTAAATGATGATTCAACGCAAAGTATTATAACTACACTTCCAACATCTGGCCCTCCTAACAACATCACACTTAAGCACCTTTTTGATGAAATTACTGGCTTGAGACGTCAGAATAGTGAATTTCTTGACTCCATGAAGCAGCTTCAAAATGAAAATAATTTTCTTAAGAATAGTGTTTGGTTTTTGGAAGTCAAGGTTAATCAACTGATGCAAAATAATTTAAATAATTCAATTGAAATTGTTGGTATTCCAGCCGTCGCTAATATTAACAATAATAATGCTCCTCAAGTAGCTGAAAAAATTTTTAATGACGGCTTAAATGTAGATTTAGCACCTGGTTCTATCGATAGATGTTTTGTCAAAAAAATAAAGAACAGTAAGTCGAATCATGTCAGTAATATTTTGTGTGTGCAGTTCTCTTCTTATGACCCCAAACGTGAGTTATTGAAGAATAGAAATCAATTCAAAGAAAAATTAAATGCTTCTATTTTTGGAGGTGAACTTAATAAAAACATTTACATCAATGAAAGCTTCACCAAATATAATAGGGATTTATTTATTGCAGCTAAAAAATTAAAAAAAGAAAAAGATTTTAAATATTTGTGGTTCAGAAATTCTGTTTTTTACTTGAGAAAATGTGATGGTGGCGAGGTTTTCCGAATAAGAGCATTTGACGATTTGTCTAGAATTAAGTAATTTTTTCTGCTTATGCTTGATTTAATTTTGGAAAATAGTGATCTTATTGGCGAAAACCCCTCCACTAACCAAGTAATTATTAATTCTATTGATTTTTGTAATAATATTATTTTATCAGATAATTCTTTTTTTATTATACACCAAAATATTAGAAGCCTACGTAAAAATTTTGATTCCTTTGTTGCTCATCTGTGTATTTTTGAGAGGCTGCCTGATTTGATTTTTGTTTCCGAAATTTGGATTTTTGATTCCGAAATCAATGATTATTTCATTCCTGGCTACAAATTCTTTGCTAACACAAATGAAACTTTTGCCTCAGGAGGTGTGGGTGTTTTTGTTAAGTGTGAAATTAACTGTCAGGTTGCTAATTTTGTGTTCACTTCCGCTGATGTTATGAAAGTCTCTTGCAAGTTTAACAATGACCAGTTTTGTTTTGTTTTTGTATATAGACTTCACTGTTTTAATGTTGGAGTTTTTCTCGATGAGTTCGAAGCCTATTTGAAATCTGAATCTAATCCCAATCTTACAATTTTGGGTGATTTTAACATCAACTTATTGAATACCAACACAAATGTAGATGCTTACTCTAATATTTTGGCTGAGCATGGTCTTGTTTCTTTTTTAGAGGTCTCTACACGCCCCTGTTCTGGCGCTTGTTTAGATCATATAATGGGACGTTTCACTCGACTTTCAGCTGATTTGTGCAAGGTTATTAATTTTGATCTGAGAATAACAGATCATTGTTTGACTGGAATTGTGCTTAATGGGTTAAACTCTGTCTCCTCTATTGAAGGTTTTCCTTTTCCTGATAGAACTATAACAAATTATGATCTCCTAAATAATGCTTTGAGATTTGAATTCTGGGAGGATGTTTATGCTGAGGATAACATTTCGTCAGCTTTTGCGATCTTTCTAAGAAAGCTAAAATCCCACATAGACAACTGTAGTTACAGAGCTCGCCCAATTTCAACGGAAAAGAGGCTTAAACCGTGGTTGAGTTGGAGTCTTCTTCAGAAAATTAGGAAAAAAAACAAACTTCGATTAAAGTGTATCAGACATCCTCTAAATTCCAGATTAAAAAATCATTACACTAAGTTATGTAGAGAACTGCGGAGAGAGATTTCTCATTGTCGTGATTCTTATTTTGTTAATGAACTGGACAAGAACAGAGGCAATATTAAAAAGGAATGGAGGGTCGTTAACAACATTTTAAATAGGTCGCCTGCAGCCAATAAACCTATTACTTTAAATATCAATAACCTTACTATCCGGGATCCGGCTCAGGTGGTTGACGAATTTAACAAACATTTCGCTTTATCTGCTGAGGCTCTGCAACCAGCTAATCAATCTTGGCCTTGTAACTGTTCTAATCACTTGGATGTTGCGGATGATCCAAATCAGTGTCGTAGTTTTGTTTTTGACGAGATTGCTTCCTCAGAAATTTTAAACATTATCAGGTCACTGGATAATTCAAATTCTTGTGGCAGTGACGAGATTCCTAGCAAGTTGTTAAGAGGATTGGTCTTAATATAGCTGATGTGCTGGCAGATATCTTTAACAGAAGTATAGTACTGGGAGTCTTCCCAGATGATCTTAAATGTACACTTGTCTGTTTAAAAAAGGTGACTCAACTGATGTCAAGAACTACAGGCCGATCTCTCTCTTATCCTCGATTTCAAAGATTTTTGAAAAGGTTGTCAAGTCCCGAATGTTGAAATTTTTAAAAAGTACTAATTTTCTCACTGAAAAACAATTCGGTTTTCTAGCTAAATTGTCTACTGAAGATGCTCTGTTAGATTTTTGTTCGAATTTGTTCAACGGACTTGATAAAAAAATGTGCTGCGCTGGGCTTTTCGTGGACATTACAAAGGCTTTCGATATGGTTAGCCACGATATTCTGCTTGACAAACTTTACAATGCTTTACAAGGTTTTATTTTTGATTGGTTTAAGTCATACTTGCAGAAAAGGACTCAAAAGGTCAAAATTGGTTCTTGTCTCAGTGGTTCGAGCTGTATTTCACTTGGTGTGCCTCAGGGCTCGGTTCTTGGTCCTATTCTTTTTTTAGTGTATATTAACTCTTTATTCAAACAGAAATTTAAGTGTAACTTAACTGCTTTCGCTGATGATGTTGGCTGTGCTTACTCTTGTAGTAGTCCGCTGAATTTAATTGCTGATATTAATCATGATTTGTTTATTTTTAGGAATTGGTTTGCCAGTCATAAACTGATTGTCAGCAGCAAAACTAAGATTATGTTCTTTAATCTTGCCCATCAGACACAGACGCCGAAGGATGCTGATCTAGTGTTCCATGCTCATGATTGTAAAAGATTTCTACTTCATTGTAATGCGTGTGGTTCCCTGGCTTTTGAGGGAAGTTCCAGGTGCAGCTCTGGCTGCTTTAAAATTGAATGCGTTGATCATTTTAGATATTTGGGCCTAACTATTGATTCAAGATTGAGCTGGTTGGACCATATTCGTTCTCTGAAGCAATATTTGCGTCATACGTTGCGTTCCTTTCATCGCTTGAAAAGCATTTGTTCTGCGAAAGTATTGAAAATGCTGTATTTCGGTCTATTTCATTCAAAGTTGCTTTATGGTTTGTGTGTCTGGGGGGGAGTCTATCAGTACAGAGTAAAAGCGTTACTGATTCTTCAAAAGAGCGCGATTAAAAAATTTGTAATAGAGGCAGAATATGTCATACTATTGATCTATTTAGAAGTTTAAATATTCTTCCGTTGCGGCACTTATATTTTTTTAAAGTTCTAAAAACGTTTTACTTAAAAAGTAGACATTTAATTTTTAATGTGAACCATCTTATCAACCTTAGGTCAGCTCAGGGGTTTTTTGTTAATGTTGTACCCTTCCGTACCACTTTTTTGAAAAATTTTTATACTATTGTTTCTTGTAGATTGTTTAATTTGCTTCCTCTCTCCTTAAGGCGTACGAGATTTTTTACTCCGTGTTTCGCAATTCAAATTAAGGCGTGGCTTCTCAATTTTACTTTTGATGATATCGAAAGTCTTTTAAATGTTGTTATTTGATTCTTTATTAGAATGATATTATACTGGGTTTATAATATACTTGAAAGTTGTAATTTTATGGCTAGGCACGTAGTTTTATTTTAGTTTATTTTATTTTTTTTTTTGAATATTGCCCCACAATATTCATATTATTCATAATATTCATATTATTCATATTGTATTCTTTTATATTCATATTATTTTTAAATAATTTTCATTTGATTTAATTTTGTAATTATATTATTTTTTATAGTAACGTTATTGTTATCCTTAATTATTAGTATCTAAATATTTTTTTTTTTTGACATCTAACACATTCTTTCAGAATATCAGATGTCAGGAACTATTCTCTTTTACATTTGATAATATATATAAGTAATCCTTTTCGAATAAGTTTGAATTGTTTTTTGTTGAATTATTATTATTATTTTTTTATAAGATTTTGTTAATTTACATGAGAGAATAAAGATTATATATCTATTATATATCTAATAAAAACTTACCCGGAGGCCGGAACATCCCTGCTGGGACCACCAATCCACAGACAACACCAACACACAGCATCTGAAAAAAAAAAAAAAAAAAAAAATATTAATAAAATAAAATAGTAAACAAATTCATACTTCCTTCAAAATTCCGCCAAAATTTTCTATAAACAACAAAATGACTTAACTGCGCGCTCCTAAAATGCTCCAAAATTAATTTTGCTTCTCAATCCTGCAAGCCCACCGAACTTCAATCCTTCCTAAAAATAAAAGAAAAAAATAATAATTTTTTTTTTATGCTCAAACTTATTGACTGTTTTTTCTTCTTTTTTTTTCCTTGGTTTGTTTCACAAAAACGCAACCCTTAAAAAAAAAATACAAGAGTTCGAATAATATGAATCTCACAACACTCCTCTCAGTTCAGACAGAATTAATATTATTTAATATAATATATATGTACTTACAATGTTCAGCAAAGCCAACCGACCCGCGGAGCCCCACGCCACGCACTTGCACGTAGTTCCCACTACGAAGCTGCAGTTTAATGTATTTAATATAATATATATGCACTTACAATGTTCAGCAAAGCCAACCGACCCGCGGAGCCCCACGCCACGCACTTGCACGTAGTTCCCACTACGAAGCTGCAGTTTAATGTATTTAATATGCACTTACAATGTTCAGCAAAGCCAACAGACCCGCGGAGCCCCACGCCACTCATTTGCACGTAGTTCCCACTACGAAGCTGCACTTTTATGTAAATTCCGATTTCTCAGTTGTAGCGAGAACTACGTACGTCGATCCCGTGGTGCTGCTCGAGATAATTTTTTATCGCCCGGAACGAGATTGCTACACCGTTAGCAGAACAAATTGCTGCATCCACCATTCTTTCAATTTGTTGTTGTTCCATTGCTAAAATGAAATGTATTTAATATAATATATTTGTACTTACAATGTTACGAAAAGCCAACCGACCCGCGGAGCCCCACTCCACGCACTTGCACGTAGTTCCCACTACGCAGCTGCATTTTTATGTAATCACCGATTTCTTGGTGGTAGCGGGAACTACGTACGTCGATCCCGTGGTGCTGCTCGAGATAATTTTTTATCGCCCGGAACGAGATTGCTGCACCGTTAGCAGAATAAATTGCTGCATCCACCATTCTTTCAATTTGTTGTTGTTCCATTGCTAAAATAAAATATATTTAATATAATATATATGTACTTACAATGTTCCGCAAAGCCAACCTACCCACGGAGCCCCACTCCACGCACTTGCACGTAGTTCCCACTACGCAGCTGCATTTTTATATAATCACCGATTTCTTGGTGGTAGCGGGAACTACGTACGCCGATCCCGTGGTGCTGCTCGAGATAATTTTTTATCGCCCGGAACGAGATTGCTGCACCGTTAGCAGAATAAATTGCTGCATCCACCATTCTTTCAATTTGTTGTTGTTCCATTGCTAAAATAAAATGTATTTAATATAATAAATATGTACTTACAATGTTCCGCAAAGCCAACCGACCCCCGGAGCCCCACTCCACGCACTTGCACGTAGTTCCCACTACGCAGCTGCATTTTTATATAATCACCGATTTCTTGGTGGTAGCGGGAACTACGTACGCCGAAGTGCTGCTCCACATATTTTTCTATGGCCCGGAATGACATTGCTGCACCGTTTGTGGAAAAAATGGCCGCATCCACCATTGTTGATATTTGTTGTTGTTCCATTGCTAAAATAAAATAAATATGCAAACGAATAGAATATAAAATTCAATTTTTTTTTTGTTTTTTGATTTTTAATTAAAAAAAAAAACCTCAAAAACTTCAAGATATTTTCATCTGCTGAAAATTTGCACTTACAATTTGGATTCATTTTGAACGATCCAGACGAACCACCTTTGCCCCTTTTCTGGATATATTTTCCCCTAGCCACCGTTTCTTTAATGTATACGTTGATTTCTTTTTTGAACTTGTTTGGATCAATATTAAAAACATTTTTTATATAATTCCTGATGTCTTTCTTGCTTGATTCGATCTGTTTCTGGACTGCGATGACCGGTTTATCAACCAAAAGTCATATTGGTTGAGAATCCATTTTAAAAAATGTAAAACTAAAAAGAAAATATAAATAATTAAAAAGGCCCAGCTTTCCGAGCCACATAATTTGCACTTACAAAAAGAGCTTTGAGTCTCTAAAAGGTATATACTTAGACTTTTTTGACAATGCACAAATCACGTTTTTGAGTGCACTCAACGAGCGGTTTATGTGCGCGGTTTCTTTTACCGTCGTTGAGGTCTTTGTACTTTCGGAACCTGCCAGGTCAATTAAGTTGACAGTTCCTACTTCTTTTTTATGGTCGAAGTGGGACCCTCTGAACTCAAATTTAGTTATCGCATGCGACCGTGATGAATTTTGGTTATTTGTTGTCACTGTTGTCGCGCCACCTTTGTTTTCAGTATCAACCTGTTCAACTCGTCAGGTGATCCCATTTCGATTTCTAACAGATTTGGTATTACTATTTCGTTTTTGTCTTTTAATTTTATGTCTAATTTTAATCTATCAGCTCCTAGCAAATCATAACAGCATAACAAATCATAAAATGTGAACCCCAAGTCGTAGAATCTTCAAATTTAGCTTAAATTAAAGCTTATGAAATTCCGCTTCTTTTAGCATTTAAAGATTTAAAAAAAAAATATGACGAGCTTCAGAAGTTATAGGCAGACAAATAGAATATTTTTTTTTTGTTTACAGACAAATAGAATATTTAATTTTTTTTTTTTAATTGAAATCAAATTAAATGAAAAAAAACTCTTAATTTGCTCTCAGGGAATTTATGTTTTGTGACTAAATCAAAAAACATTATGATGATAATAATAGCAGCACCACAGTCACCTCAAGGAATTTTCAACTCTCTATTTTATTATTTTCTTAAATTTCTTGTCTAACTATTAATTAAAAAAATTTTTGTTTTTAATTAGATTTTCGCTTTGAAATTAAATTCCTTTTGTTTGTGTTCATCAAAATTATTGCTTCTTTGATTCAAACTAAATATTCAAGCTGAACTAAAATTGTATTAAGGAAATATGGGATGTTAGATCTCTGGATTTTGGGACAAGCGTACCACTTAACTTTAACTTTTAAACAGACAGACAGACTAACAAGCAAACAAAAACAGAAATATCCAAACTTACCCCTTTTTTGTAAATCATCACGCGTTATCCGGCCAGCAAAATTATTGCTGCTTGGTGCTGGTGGTAATGTTAAATGTGCCGGTGTTGCACCACTCGGATGCCATGCCCATCCACCTGATTGTCCTTTAAACATTCTTAATTTATCATAAACCGATTCACTTTGTTGTTGTGCCTGTTGTTCCTTCTGGGATGCTAAATTTCTGAGTACCCGATTTATTGACGAAACCTGCCGGCGAGATTTGTAATTTGCGGAAAAATTTAATATTAATTTTTTTTTTAGTAGTAGTAGTAGTAAAGAAAGAAAGTCTCGAATGTCTTGATTCGAATGTCTACGATTCGGCTTTGGTTATAAATCTGAAAGTCAAGAAGTAGAAGAAGGAAGGCCTTCGTTGACTGTGCCAGTCAAAATGGGAAAGGCAGGAACCCAACGGTTATAAAATTAAATTTAGTTAATTCTTTTTTTTTTGTTAAAGAGTTATCGTGGCAGCAGCAGACATTTACTTTTTATTCATTTGATGAAGATAACCATCTTTTTTTTTTTTTGTTTTTTTGTTAAAGGTAAATATTAGTTATTTACATAAATTGTCGCTATCGTTGCTATCGTCAAGAAGAATAACTGGCCGGGCCACCGCTTGCCTTAAATACGTGTTGATTTCTTTTTTATATTTTTTTATGTCCATATTTAATGTGTTCTTTAAATATTCGCGGATATCCTTCTTGCTTGCTCCGATGGTCTCCCTTACCGCAATCACTGCTTGGTCCACTAGGGCCCCTATTTTCGCTGCATTCATTTTTTAAAACTGTTTATTTTTAGTTCAAAAAATTATCAAATCGATAATTTTTGATAATTTCTAGATTTTTGTTTAAACTTACTCTACCATATCTTCTTTTAAAAATTAGGCAGTAGATTAAAAAAAAAAAGCAGTAGATCTACTGCTAAAGCAGTAGAACGACAGCACTGGTTCTGAGTGGCTCACATAAATTGCACTTACAGTTCGGTGCCATCAGGAAATATCCACATGACCCGGAGCCATTCCTTTGGATAAGATGGCCCCGGGCCACCGCTTGCCTTAAGTACGTGTTGATGTCTTTTTTGTACTTTTTTATATCGACATCTCTTTTGTACCTAACGGTGTCGATATTCTGCACCGTCCTCATATGCAGCAGTATGTCTTTTTTACTGGCACCGATCCTTTTCCTCACGGCCACGATCGCCTCATCTACAACAGCCCCTAATTGTGCTGGATTCATTCTAAAAAGAAAATATAAATAATAGTTTAAAAAAGTTTACTTGTTTTTCATTATGTTTTTTTTTTTTTTTTTACCTGGGATAGGTTCTTCCTCATCATCATCCCTTATTTGGTTGAGATCCAGCAGGGATCCACTTCGCCGTGACGCAACTGAAAAAGAAAAAGAAATTAAAAAAAAGGGGGGTAGATTAGAAAAAAAAGCAGTAGATCTACTGCTAAAGCAGTAGAACGACAGCACTGGTTCTGAGTGGTTCACATAAATTGCACTTACAGTTCGGTGCCATCAGGAAATATCCACATGACCCGGAGCCATTGCTTTGGATAAGTTTGCTCCGGGCCACCGCTTGCCTTAAATACGTGTTGAATTATGATTGCTTTTCGAGCGAGTTGATTTTTTTTTTGCCTAACTCAGCTTTAAGAAATATAATAATCAGCACTTTCAAGTTCTTATTAATTATTTCATAATTTCATGTTTATATTTTGTTGTTGCAAATAACGTAGCTCGTCAGGGGCAGTTCAAGACTATTAAATTTATATATATGATTCGTCCAAAAATTGCAAAGCAAATATAATGACAGTTTAATTTAAATACATAAATACATAAAAATAAAATAGAAAAATAGAAATTAAACAAAAAAAAAAAAAAACATTAAATGATATAATGACAGTTTAATTTAATAATTGTGAGTTTATTGTGAGGGATTTAATAAATTACATTGCTATCGAAAAAAATATAAAAAATATAAAAAAATAAATGGTTTACAAGAGAATTAAAAAATTCTAAAAGAACAAAAACATAATCAATACTTAAAAGCTATATGGTCTCATAACATTGAAGAATGGGACTTATATAAAATTATACGTAAAGATACAAAAATAAAATTAATTATTCACAAAATAAATACATATAAAATAAAATATAAAAATTAAAAAATTTTTTTTCCTTATAAAGGCCCATGCCGCTCTTCATAAAATTTTATTAAATCTTTGACAATTCTTAGAAGTTTGAAATATTCCGCTTTATAATCGATGGTAGCTTCGGACAGCGATTTGCTTCGCCGTCTGCTGGCGCGGGCCGAATCTGTGCCTGGTGGCAATTCAAATGGTTTATAATGTTCGGCAAATGTGACGCTCCCCCGGAGCCCCACGCCACTCAGTTGCACGTAGTTCCCACTACGCAGCTGCTCTTTTATGTAATTACCGATTTCTTGGTGGTAGCGGGAACTACGTACGTCGAAGTGCTGCTCCACATATTTCTTTATGGCCCGGAATGATATTGCACCGTTTGCGGAAAAAATTGCTTCATCCACCATTCTATTAATTTCCATTATCAATTACTTTTGGTTTAACTTCAAAAATTTTTGTACGAAAAAAAGAAAAAAATTATAAAAAAAAATATATATATTTTTTTTTTTTTATTTAAATATAATATTTTTTTTTTTTTTATTTTTTTTTTCACTTTACTTTATTAAAAAAAAAATTTAAAATTATTTATATTACCAATTCCAATCAAATTTATTTTGACTTTTTTGAATCCTATAGCAAAATTTTTGTATGATAGATATATTAAAAAGTAAAACTATGAGCTATTTTTACTTGTTATAAAAATATGTATATGTATAAAAATATACACAGCAAGCAGGGATTTTTTGAGGAATTTCGGGAATTTTTTTTTTTTTTGGGAAATTTCTGGGGATTTTCTCCGTGAAACCTCTCAGTCACAGTCAATTTAATGGTTTCGTTAATTATATTTTGAATTTTCCGATTTTTTTTTTGCTCCTTGGCTGGTCGAGCGTTAATAACCCTTTTAAAATAATTTACTTTGGCGGATTTTCTGTGGATTTTCAGGGATGTTCTGGGGATTTTTTGCTTTTAATTTTTTTTTTTTTTTGTTTTAATTTTCACTTTTACGACAAAAAAAAAGGTATATTTTTAGGTTTTTGAAAAATAGGTGAAAAACAAAGAATTTTTTTTTTTTTTTTATCTGGTATTGGTTCCTCTTCCGCTTCCTCATCCTCATTAATTTGGTTGAGTTCAATGAGCGAGTCACTGCGCCGTGAAGAAACTGAAAAAGAAAAAGAAATTCAAAAAAAAATAGCAGTAGATTAGAAAAAAAAAAAAGCAGTAGATATAAATTGCACTTACAGTTCGGTGCCAATATAAAGTATCCACAGGACCCGGTGCCATTCCTTTGCAGAAGATGGCCCCGGGCCACCGCTTGCCTCAAGTAGGTGTTTATATCCTTTTTGAATTTTTTTATATCCACATTCAACACGCACTTAAGGTAAACAAGTATGTCCTTTTTATGGGCACCGATTCTCTTCCTCACGGCCACGATCGCCTCGTCTACCAAAACCCCTAATTCTGCTGGATTCATTCTAAAAAGAAAATATAAGAAATAGTTTAAAATACAAGCAGAAGATGGCCCCTGGCCACCGCTTGCCTCAAGTAGGTGTTTATATCCTTTTTGAATTTTTTTATATCCACATTCAACACGCACTTAAGGTAAACAAGTATGTCCTTTTTATGGGCACCGATCCTCTTCCTCATGGCCACGATCGCCTCGTCTACCAAAACCCCTAATTCTACTCGATTCATTCTAAAAAGAAAATATAATAAATAGTTTAAAATACAAGCAGAAGATGGCCCCGGGCCACCGCTTGCCTCAAGTAGGTGTTTATATCCTTTTTGAATTTTTTTATATCCACATTCAACACGCACTTAAGGTAAACAAGTATGTCCTTTTTATGGGCACCGATTCTCTTCCTCACGGCCACGATCGCCTCGTCTACCAAAACCCCTAATTCTTCTGGATTCATTCTAAAAAGAAAATATAAGAAATAGTTTAAAATACAAGCAAAAGATGGCCCCGGGCCACCGCTGCAACAAGTATGTCCTTTTTATGGGCACCGATTCTCTTCCTCACGGCCACGATCGCCTCGTCTACCAAAACCCCTAATTCTGCTGGATTCGTTCTAAAAAGAAAATATAAGAAATAGTTTAAAATACAAGCAGAAGATGGCCGCTGGCCACCGCTTGCCTCAAGTAGGTGTTTATATCCTTTTTGAATTTTTTTATATCCACATTCAACACGCACTTAAGGTGAACAAGTATGTCCTTTTTATGGGCACCGATTCTCTTCCTCACGGCCACGATCGCCTCGTCTACCAAAACCCCTAATTCTGCTGGATTCATTCTAAAAAGAAAATATAAGAAATAGTTTAAAATACAAGCAGAAGATGGCCCCGGGCCACCGCTTGGCTCAAGTAGGTGTTTATATCCTTTTTGAATTTTTTTATATCCACATTCAACACGCACTTAAGGTAAACAAGTATCCTTTTTATGGGCACCGATTCTCTTCCTCACGGCCACGATCGCCTCGTCTACCAAAACCCCTAATTCTGCTGGATTCATTCTAAAAAGAAAATATAAGAAATAGTTTAAAATACAAGCAGAAGATGGCCCCGGGCCACCGCTTGCCTCAAGTAGGTGTTTATATCCTTTTTGAATTTTTTTATATCCACATTCAACACGCACTTAAGGTAAACAAGTATGTCCTTTTTATGGACACCGATTCTCTTCCTCACGGCCACGATCGCCTCGTCTACAAAAACAATAAAAAATAGAATCATCAAATAAAAATATCAGAAAGGTCCTTAAGTGGGTTTTCTTGAAAAAAAAAAGCAAATAAAAATAAAAATATAAAAACACAATAATTAGACAAGGAGGATTTTTTGAAGTATCCTTTTGGTTTCTATTTTTACGTCTAATGATATGTTTTTTTTTATTTTTATTTTTATTTTTATTATATTTTATTTTTAACATATGTCATCGTTTTTTCAAAATTATTGCAAATAATTTTTTTTTTTTTTTCAAAAGAAAAAACATAAAAAAATTAAATTAACAGGACCAAAAGGACCCAAATTACTTTTTTATTTAATATGTTTATTTAACTTTTTTTTTTGAGATTCACAAAAGCCGAAGGACTTGAGAAATTTGTTTGTTGTCTTCTTTCTTTTTTCATTTATCCTTTGTACAAAAAAGGACTCTTTTGAATTTTTGTGTTTTGGGAGTATGAGTATGGTTTTGTGGTCCTGCAGCGTCTCCTGCAGCTGGCCAACTCCAAATAAATGCCCAAAAGGGCTGGGGCAAGAGCGTTGAGTCAGTCAGTCAGTCTCAACCTAACTTCACAAAACTTCCAAATCTCGCCTTACGGCAATCCAAAAAAAATTTCTTCTCAGACACGAATTCCGAAAAAAAAAGAAAGGAATTGAAAATTTTTCTAGGAAAAATCATGTTTGGCTTTTCCTAGGAATTTTTCATTAATATTTTTTGTGTTTTATATTTTTCTAAGCAAATTGAGGAAAACACAATTTTCCTCAATTTTCTTCTTCTTTAAATTTTTTTTTTTTTCGGGTCCCGACAAAATAAACGAAGCTATTAAATTGATTGGAGGTTATAAGTATTTTTTCAATTAAATCCAAACAGGATCATTAAATTTTTGTTTTTTCTGTAATTTCCTTTTTCTGAGAATTTTGAAAATGAGGGAAAATTATAAATATAAATTTGGGAAAAAAAAAATTTTCAAATGCTTTTTTTAAAACTAACAAATTGTTTAAGCGCCGGCGGCTAACAGTAAATTTTTTTTTTTAATTGAAGCTTTAATTTAAGCTAAAAATGAAGTTTCTACGACTTCATTAATTTATATATTTTAATTTTTTTTATAAAAATAACAAGAACACAAAAAATAAAAAAAAGACAACACAAAAAATAAAAAATAAAATAAAAAAAAAATTTACTTACCTTAAAACGCGTGTTTAGCGCGTGCAGTTCACTTACAAGCCCCTCCGACGGGAAAAATGAAATGAAAAATGCGAAAAAAAAAAAAAATTTCCATGTGATTTGAAAAAAAAAATTTTTTTTTCATTTTTCGTTTCAACCTTTCGGAATTTTTGTTTTTTTTTTTTTAATTTTTTTATTTTTAATTTTTCTAGTTTTATTTATATATAAAGTTTAAATAAAAAAACACTGAAAAGTCTAATGAACTTTCTGCAATTTAAAATGAAAAACAAAAAATATTTTTTTATTTATTTACAATAAATGCATTTTATTACTACATAATTTACTTAAATTTGAGAATATATCTGCTGATAATTTTTTTGTTAGCTTTGATAAATTTAAAGAACCTAATAATTCAATTATTCATATGATTCACACTTAATGATGTACAGTTGTTTTTAAATTAAAAATTTATACAAATGGTTTTAATTTTTTTTTTTTTCTTAATTAAAAATTCAAATAACAGAAGATTGATAGCTTGCGAAAATATTTCAATAATCTCGTGATCAATTTTTATTATTATTTGGCAAAATTAACAAAAAAAAATTTTTTTAAAAACAAAAATATCGAATTAAATTGAAAATTATATTATCTTATAGGTTATTTAATGCGGAAAAAAAAAGCGGTGGCACACAGAAACGTGTCGTTAAATTATATTTTTATATTTATAGGCAAACATACTTAGAAGATTAAAATATTCTGCTTTGTAGTCAACATTGCCAGTGGGCATTAACTCATCCATGTCAGAGACACTTCTGCTTCGACGGGACCGTGTCGAAGCTGTGCTCCTGACCGGTTGGATCCCGTCGAAGCTGGGCTTTTCACTCATTTTTCTCTTTAGCTCTTCATTTTGAAAATATAAATAATTAAAAAGGTAATTAAGTTTATTCTTAAAAAAAACAAAGATTATAAATAATTTATCGCTTTGTAAAATATATATATAACGAAAATGATAATAGGATGATGTTCCCCCTATTTTTTTTGTGTTCACGGCTTTCCTGAATGTTTTGTTGTTAACTTCATCCTTGAAATTTACATTATGAAAAATGTTAATATAATCTTTCATCGCCGCGATGGAGCATCCTCCTGACTCCCTTTTTCTCACGGACATGATCGCCTCGTCAATTAATTGTGGAAAGTTAATTGCTTTATTTTCCATTATTATGTCTTGATGCTAGAAAGCCTGATACTAGAAGCAACTGACTCTGTTATGTGATCTCCAATCAATTTTGAATTTTCTTTATTCATGTCGACGTTATAATTTACTTTCAAATAGTTTTTTATTGCTATTGTTGATGATCCCGACCGTTTTATTTTTGAATTAATAATGGCCTCATCCACCATTTCTGGTATTTGCTATTTCAATATTTTCCATTATCAGAGTAGAAAGCATTAAAATCTGGTAAGCATTGTCGCTTCTTGCACACCGTTTCCATTATCCGCAGCTTTATATTGCGCTAGGGCCATCCGGACCCTCTCTTTTTTCCCTTTTGCTAGGACCTGACAGATTAGGTGGCTCTCAAGATTTTATTGTCTGGTAGGGAAACAGCACAAAACACTTTGCAGATTTTTTTATTTTATGTATTATATTGTGAATTATATATAAAAAAAAAAATTTGAAACAGAAAAAACAAAAATTATATAATTTTTATCGTATAATTAAATTAAAAAAAAAACTAAATAAAAAAAAATTTTTAAAATTATCGTAGAATTTAAGAGACTAAATGATGTGATTAGCTTTAAAAATTAATTTAAATAAAAAAATTAACGTGTTTTCTTAAAATTAAATTAGAAATTAATTTTTTTTAGATTAATGGCTCCAAAATCCTGTATGTTCCATGTTTGTTCTATATTCCCTTGGAACTCTTTCAAATTGATTTAATTTTCAAGCTGATATAATACAATTATAATTTATTTATATTTAGAGATTTAGTATCCTATGCTACTTTACTACTAAGAAATTTGTGTTATTACATTATGACTAAAATTCTATATTTTTTATCAAAATTTAAATATATGAAAAAGTCAAAAACCTATTTGTTCTGGATGATCCTTTTGTGCTTCTGAAGCGCGCAAAACTGTGTGTCTGTGTCTGACATTCGGAATGCAGAGATCTAAATATTTAAAAAAAAAGGATTACTACTGAATTCCAAATACACATTTGGTGTGCTGCAGAGACGACTCCAAGGTAAGTTATTAGGGAGCCAAAAATGACGTGGCTTGATTTGGCATTTTTCTCGCATTTAACTTTCGTAAAATTCACAACACACCAACAAAGAGTAGAAGAAAATTAATATTAAAATGAAATCAATTTTCAATTTTTTTGTGGCCACTGAGACGCGCAAAAAGGATCAAAGAGCATGTTCAGCAAAAAAGTCTCTGTATCTCCTGAAACGGTCGTCTTAATTGCCTCACAGAAGCATACCAGTTGTACAGAACCTAAATACAAGTTGTGCAGAAGCATACCATAATTAAAAAATTTATTCACATATTTCTTTTTTTTATTTTTTATTTATTTATTTATTTAAAATTTGTTTTATAAATTACTAGTCAGCCCGTAGAATAGTAAATTATAATTGATTTAACATTTATTTAATACTTAATGAAATACAAACAAACACTGATCATCTTGTTCCAATAATTAATTTTGAAATATTTCATGAAACACAATCTTTTTGTGAAATTTTTAAAATTCTCTTATCCAAAACCCTTGATAACGCTACTGTCCATGAGAAAATTCATGATCTTCTAAAAAACATGTGTGAATAGGACACACGGAAGAAATGAAACTTCATGTATGCGAGATTTTCACTGTATTTTCGATTTTGTTCTGAGCCATTGCAGAGTGGGTTATTGAGCTTCTGAGCTAAAAAGAGGGGTCCCAATTTTTTGTGACGCAATTTTTGTGTATAATCATTTTCTCTTTTTATGTACCAAATTTGAACGAAATCAGACGAACTTTTGAAGCCCTCCCCCAGGGAAGGTCGCTGGGTAGGAGGCCAAATAAATTTTAAAATAGCCTAAAACAACCCCCGACCTGACCACTGGCTTTGAATGTATTCAAGAATTCAATGAGATACAGATGTTCACTTTCTTGAACTCGAAAATCAAATTTGTTATGAAAACTCAACAAAAAATATGTTTTTTTGTAATTTTTGCAAATTTCCCCCCGTGGTGTATATCACGTCGTGGTAAAACAATTTTGCACTTTTTTAATTTTTAACTTGACCAAATGTCTTAAATAAGCTCAATAGATAGTGCTTCTCTCGAAAGTTTTTTGTTATGAATAAAATATACCACGTATTTCGTAAAAATAAGTATGTAGAATAAATTACAATAACAAACTGCAATAGCAAAATAGATTACAATAACGAAATACATACAATAAGAACACATTCAAAATTTTTAATTTTTTTGTTAACTAAAAGTTTTGAAATGATCACCAGAAAGGCTGGATGGTGTCTATGGTTTTTATGGACATTATCATAAATATAGCGACACCTCAGATTATTTTATTTAAATTGGCTGCATATGGTTTCCCACCTTCTTTTATTGAGTGGAAAAAATCTTGGCTTGGTCCTCGGGATTATCAGGTCAAATTTCGCTCTGCCATATCTTCAACCTACACAGCTACTTCTGGAGTGCCTCAAGGTAGCCACCTTGGTCCACTTGATTTCGTGATCGCTATTAACGATGTTTCACTCATCATTTCCTATAGCGATCACAACATTTATGCCGATGATATGAAAATTTTTTAAAAAAATCTCTAGTCCTTCAGACTGCAATCTCTTACAAACTGACCTTAATAGCTTTAACCTTTGGTGTATTAAGAATAATCTCCTTCTTAATGTGTCTAAATGTCAAAATATATCATTTTCAAGGAAAAGAAATCCTATTAACTTTCAATATACACTTAATAATATTCTTATTCCCAAAGTCAATGAAGTTAGAGATCTCGGCATTTTATGTGATTACCAATTGACATTTAAACCACATGTAAATGCAATTGTAAATAAAGCAAATTCCACTCTAGGTTTTATTAAACGTTGGTCAAGAGAGTTCTGTGACCCATTTATAACCAGACTTCTTTTTACATCTCTTGTGAGACCATTGTTAGAATATGCCTCTCAAGTATGGTCACCCTTTTTTTCTGTCGACATCAACAGAATCGAATCCGTTCAAAAAAAATTTCTTAGATTTGCATTGAGGCATCTTCCTTGGGAGGATAACTTAATCCTTCCACCGTATAGAGAGCGCTTAAATCTCATTAAGCTTGAATCTCTTCAAGGCAGACGTGAATTTGCCGATGTTGTTTTCATTCATCAAATTATTATTGGTGAAATTATTTCTCCTTTTATTCTGGAGAAGATCAACTTTCGAGTTAATACCAGAAACCTCCGTACTACTAACTTATTTGAAATTGCTTACCATAGAACCGAATATGGATGCAATGATCCCATTTCTCGAATGCTTTCCTTTGCTAATAAAAATCATCATGTTTTTGACCTTAATATTTCTAAGGCATCCCTTAAAGCTGGTTTAAAAACTAATTCTTTTTTCTCTAATAACATTGGAAGACTTTAATTAATATTTAATTTCTATCTGTTTATTTTACTTCTATTTTTTCTAGTTTTTCTATTCTTTATTTTTATTTATTTTTTTTTTTTTTTTAATCTACTCCTCTACTAATCTTCTTCCTTTAAAATATTTTTTTTTTTTTTGTCAAGGGAAACTATTCTTGTGTTATGTGACATGTCACTAGTGATTTCGTTGTTTATCAGAAACGAGACTTGTTCTTAGTGTTTTATGTTTTTTTTCTATAATTCTTTTTTGTTTTCTTTTCTGATGCTTGATTTAAGCATCGTTTGGTGGTAATATTAATTTTCCATTGCATGCTTCGTACCGAGCCCTCTCCTCTCGTATTAGCATGTATATGAGAGTGATGGTAAAGTTTTCATGGCAACTTATTGCCTTGAAGTGCAGTGGTGTTAAGATACACCCCCAACTCAAACTCAATAACCTATTGGAATTTACATTAAATATAAAAATTAAAAATGTAAAAATATTTGTTGCGATTACCACCAGGAGCCATGTGTTGAAGATTTGTTATGCTAGAGATAGAGTCGACGTAATTCACGCGCGTATGCGTGCGTAAAAAAAATAAAAAAAACCTGTTTTTTTTACTTGTTATGCTCAACGCCGTTCACATGCGAAAAACAAAAGAGAAAAAGAGAAAAATTAAATTAGAAAAATAAAATGGATTCTGTTTGTAATATTTTTATAATGCTTTTTAATTTATTTATAACTTAATAAAACATAAAAAATTTTAATAAATTTGCAATAAATAATTATTTAATTTTTATTTTTGAATATAATTATATTTATGAACTTTTTTATTTTATTAAATAATTATTTGTTTTTTTTTTCTAAATACAACAAAATAAACAACACAATTTTTTTTTCTAATTACAACAAAATAAACAACACAATTATAAACAAATGAACCACAATGTACGGCGTAAAATACTGGGAAAGTTAAAATATTTCAACTTTTACGCGCGTAAGCTACGTTTTACGTCGTTGCGTATAGCCGGTCTCATACATTTTCATACAATTTGATTTTTTACGTGCGTACACGCGCGTGAATTACGTCGACTCTATCTCTAGCATTATTGTTTTGTATGAGGCTTCGGAGAAATCGTTTTGCCTTTATATTTATCATAAATATAGCGACACCTATTGGAATTTTTTTGAGGCTTCGGAGAAATCGTTTTGCCTTTATATATATTAAGATTCTTCTTTTTTACCTTCTGGCCCCGCCGAGCTGCTCCTCCGATTTCTCGCTGAAACTGAAAAAGAAAAAGAAATTAAAAAAAAAGGGCAATAGATTAGAAAAAAAAAGCCACTTACAATAGGGGTTGATCCTGTAAGATCCAGACGAACCTCCTACGCCCTTCGCCTGGATGTATTTCCCCCTCGCCACCGATTCAATGATGATAAAATGTTATGAAACTCAGCCTCATAGTCTAAGTTTTCGGGCAAAATTACCGCGTTCATGTCAGACACCGAATTGCTTCGGCGTCTGTCAGCACGGGGTAATTCCCTAAACGGTTGATCTGAAAAAGAAAATTTTTTTTATTAAAATTTGTTTTATAAATTATTTAAGGATTATTCTTCTTTTTTACCTTCTGCACTTCGTGCTGGCCCCGCCGAACTGCTCCTCCGATTTCTCGCTGAAACTGAAAAAGAAAAAGAAATTAAAAAAAAAGGGCAATAGATTAGAAAAAAAAAAGCCACTTACAATCGGGGTTGATCCTGTAAGATCCAGACGAATCTCCTACGCCCTTCGTCTGGATGTATTTCCCCCTCGCCACCGATTCAATGATGATAAAATGTTATGAAACTCAGCTTCGGGCAAAATTACCGCGTTCATGTCAGACACCGAATTGCTTCGGCGTCTGTCAGCACTTCGTTTCTGCATAAAAAAAAATTTATTTTATTATTTTTTGCTGACTCCTCTGAGAATGACACTTTGAACTGATATATATGTACTTACAATGTTCAGCAAAACCTTACACTCCCCCGTAGCCCCACGCCACTGACTTGTACGTAGTTCCCACTACGATGCTGCAGTTTAATGTAGCTTCCGATTTCTCAAAAATAAAACTAAAAAGAATTAATATTATTATATAATATATATGCACTTACAATGTTCAGCAAAGCCAACAGACCCGCGGAGCCCCACGCCACTCACTTGCACGTAGTTCCCACTACGCAGCTGCTCTTTTATGTAATCACCAATTTCTTGGTGGTAGCGGTAACTACGTACGTGGAAGTGCTGCTCCACATACTTTTCAATGGCCCGGAACGACACTGCAGGTCGGTTCAAAAAAAATATGGCCGCATCAACCATTCTGTTTATTTCCATTATTAATTCCTAAAAAGCAAAACAATTTGGGAATTAAGTTCATACAATTCAATTCAATTCGATTTTATTTAAGTTATAGTTTTGTTTTTTTTTACAATATTTTACAATCTGAAGTTATAGATTTACATGGTAATCTTTGAAATTTTCTGCAAACATTTTTCCAAGGGTCTCTGTCGCAACAGTCGATTAGTCCGTAGTTTATCTCCACATAATTTTTTATTGCTTGAACCTCCTTTGCCCTTTGTTTGTATATATTTCCTCCGCGCCACCGATTCTATGATGTGATTGTTGATATCTTTTTTAAATTTTTTCACATCCACGTTTTTATGCCGCAAGTTGTCCAATATGTCCTTCTTGGACGACCCGTTCTTTTTAGCACATTCTAGCACCGTCTGATCAATTAAATTAAATAAAGCTTCCATTTAATCTAAAAAGAAAAAGTAGCAGATGCTAATTAAAAGATGTCAGCGTGCCGGTATAACTGTCCGAATGGTTACTGGCGATAATATAAATGCGGCACGTTCCACTCTGATTTCTTAATTATTATATATATATATATTATTATATTTTTATATTTATAGGCAAACATACTTAAAACTTTATGAAGTTCATTTTTATAATCAACATTATCCGGCAGAATTACAGCATTGACATCTGACACCGAAGTGTTTCGGCGTCTGTCTGCACGCGAATCTCTTGGTGGTAATTCTCTCAACGGTTGATCTGAAAAAGAAATTTTTTTTTATTTAATTAAAATTTGTTTTATAAATTATTTAAGGATTATTCTTCTTTTTCACCTTCCGTGCTTCGTGCTGGCCCCGCCGACCTGCTCCTCCGATTTCTCGCTGAAACTGAAAAAGAAAAAGAAATTAAAAAAAAAGGGCAATAGATTAGAAAAAAAAAGCCACTTACAATCGGGGTTGATCCTGTAAGATCCACATGAACCTCCCTTGCTCTTTGTTTGTATATATTTCCTCCGCGCCACCGATTCTTTTATGTGATTGTTGATGTCTTTCTTGAATATTTTGATATCAACGTTTTTCTTCCGCAGATTGTCCAATATGTTTTTCTTGCAAAACCCATTCTTTTTGACGCATTCTGCGACCGCCTGATCTACTATTTTTTTTAAATTATCCATTTGATCTAAAAAGAAAAAAAAATATGTAAGCATAATAATAAAAATAAAAAAAAATAAAAAAAATTGTTTATTCTCTATTTATACTTATAATATAATTACTTTTTATTTTTAGTCTTTTGTTTTATAAATTTTTTTTATCACAATTTTCATCATATTTTAAAATTAAATTTGAACATAAAATTACATTTTCACATATATAATTTTAGTCTTTTGTTTTCTACATTTTTTTATCACAATTTTCATCATATTTTAAAATTAAATTTGAATATAAAATTAAATTTTCACATATATAAAATAAAATTAAATTTAAACATATATAACATAAAAACTTACTTACAATACTTAAAAATACTTATACAAAAACAAATCAGGCGGTCATCAAACAAAACAATATGTTTTAAAATAAACTTAAAATAAACAAAACACAAGTATCTTAAACAGTAAGAATATTCATAACTCACGTTAATTCAATTCGCCGAATTGAGCTTCGTAACTAATTAAGAAACTTTTCATTTGTCCTGAAAATAAAATGAAAAAAAAATAAAAAAACCAGAAAAGCTTGTTTCGATCGCGTTCGTCCAATCTGATCTCATCAGTGGCTGATGAGTGGACGAACTAGCCAGACAAACTTTACTCAAAAACAATTCACACTACTTTACATATAGTAAAATATGTTATATTGATATGTGAGTTCAAAAAAATTATATACATACCTAGCAATTCGGCAAGAGTTCTGACATTGACATTTTCCCTGCTTTGATTACTCGGATGTTCAGGTCGGCTTCTGCGGGCGCCGCCCGAAGCTGCTGAATGTTCTCTCAACGGTTGATCTGAAAAAGAAAATTTTTTTTATTTAATTAAAATTTGTTTTATAAATTATTTAAGGATTATTCTTCTTTTTTACCTTCTGCACTTCGTGCTGGCCCCGCCGACCTACTCCTCCGATTTCTCGCTGAAACTGAAAAAGAAAAAGAAATTTAAAAAAAAGGGCAATAGATTAGAAAAAAAAGCCACTTACAATCGGGGTTGATCCTGTAAGATCCAGACGAACCTCCTACGCCCTTCGTCTGGATGTATTTCCCCCTCGCCACCGATTCAATGATGATAAAATGTTATGAAACTCAGCCTCATAGTCTATGTTTTCGGGCAAAATTACCGCGTTCATGTCAGACACCGAAATGCTTCGGCGTCTGTCAGCACGGGGTAATTCCCTAAACAGTTGATCTGAAAAAGAAAATTTTTTTCATTTAATTAAAATTTGTTTTATAAATTATTTAAGGATTAATCTTCTTTTTTACCTTCTGCACTTCGTGCTGGCCCCGCCGACCTGCTCCTCCGATTTCTCGCTGAAACTGAAAAAGAAAAAGAAATTAAAAAAAAAGGGCAATAGATTAGACAAAAAAAAGCCACTTACAATCGGGGTTGATCCTGTAAGATCCAGACGAACCTCCTACGCCCTTCGTCTGGATGTATTTCCCCCTCGCCACCGATTCAATGATGATAAAATGTTATGAAACTCAGCCTCATAGTCTATGTTTTCGGGCAAAATTACCGCGTTCATGTCAGACACCGAATTGCTTCGGCGTCTGTCAGCACGGGGTAATTCCCTAAACGGTTGATCTGAAAAAGAAAATTTTTTTTATTTAATTAAAATTTGTTTTATAAATTATTTAAGGATTATTCTTCTTTTTTACCTTCTGCACTTCGTGCTGGCCCCGCCGACCTGCTCCTCCGATTTCTCGCTGAAACTGAAAAAGAAAAAGAAATTAAAAAAAAAGGGCAATAGATTAGAAAAAAAAACACACGAAGCAGTCATAGGAACTGCCGAAAGAAGTTTATACTTAAAGCTTTAAACTATGAAATAACAATGACTACAAATAATGGACTGCTTTTGGACTGCTGGACTGATTTTTATTTTAATTTACATTTTGTACTGAGCAGCCCATCATTTATAGCCACTGTTATTTCATAGTTTAAAGCTTTAAGTATAAACTTCTTTCGGCAGTTCCTATGACTGCTTCGTGTGTTTTTTTTTATATTTTGAGCCAGGACGACTCTAAAAGTAGCTAACTACCCAAAACTTTTGGGCAGGTAATCTTTATTTCACCGGCGCTACCTATTTAAAAAACATTTTTTTTTGCATATTTTAAGCAGGGAAGACCCTAACCATAGCTCCCTCTCCAAAATTTTTGGTCAGGTAATTCCACCCTCACTTCCGCCCTCACTTCCGCCCTCACTTCTGCCCTAACTACCAACCTGATTCCGCCCTACCAACCTGATTTCCGCCCTCACTACCACCCTCGCTTCCGCCCTCACTTCCGCACTCACTTCCGCCCTCACTTCCGCCCTCACTTCCGCCCTCACTTCCGCCCTCACTTCCGCCCAAACTTCCGCCCTCACTTCCGCCCTCACTTCCGCCCTCACTTCCGCCCACACTTCCGCCCTCACTTCCGCCCTCACTTCCGCCCTCACTTCCGCCATCACTTCCGCTCTCACTTCCGCCCTCACTTCCGCCCTCACTTCCGCCCTCACTTCCGCCCTCACTTCCGCCCTTACTTCCGCCCTCACTTCCGCCCTCACTTCCGCCTTCACCTCCGCCCTCACTTCCGCCCTCACTTCCACCCTCACTTCCGCCCTCACTTCCGCCCTCACTTCCGCCCTCACTTCCGACCTCACTTCCGCCCTCACTTCCGCCCTCACTTCCGCCCTCACTTCCACCCTCACTTCCGCCTTAATTCCGCCCTCACTTCCGCCCTCACTTCCGCACTCACTTCTGCCCGCACTTCCGCCCTCACTTCCACTCTCACTTCCGCCCTCACTTCCGCACTCACTTCCGCCCTCACTTCCGCCCTCACTTCCGACCTCACTTCCGCCCTCACTTCCGCCCTCACTTCCGCCCTCACTTCCAACCTCACTTCCGCCCTCACTTCCGTCCTCACTTCTGCCCTAACTACCAACCTCTCTTCCGCCCTCACTTCCGTCCTGATTTCCACCCTGATTTTCGCCCTCACTACCACCCTCGCTTCCGCCCTCACTTCCTCTCTCACTTCCGCCCTCACTTCCGCCCTCACTTCCGCCCTCACTTCCGCCTCACTTCCGCCCTCACTCCCGCCCTCACTTCCGCCCTCACTTCCGCCCTCACTTCCACCCTCACTTCCGCCCTCACTTCCGCCCTCACTTCCGCCCGCACTTCCACCCTCACTTCCTCCCTCACTTCCGCCCTCACTTCCGCCCTAACTACCGCCCTTACTTCCGCCCTAACTTCCGCCCTAACTTCTGTCCTCCGTTCCGCCCGCCCTTCCGTCCTCACTTCCAACCTCACTTCCGCCCTCACTTCCGTCCTCACTTCCGTCCTCACTTCCGTCCTCACTTCCGCCCTCACTTCCGCCCTCACTTCCGCCCTCACTTCTGCCCTCATTTCCGCCCTCACTTCCGCCCTCACTTCTGCCCTCATTTCCGCCCTCACTTCCGCCCTCACTTCTGCCCTCACTTCCGCCCTCACTTCCGCCCTCACTTCCGCCCTCACTTCCGCCCTCACTTCCGCCCTCACTTCCGCCCTCACTTCCGCCCTCACTTCCGCCCTCACTTCCGACCTCACTTCCGCCCTCACTTCCGCCCTCACTTCCGCCCTCACTTCCGCCCTCACTTCCGCCCTCACTTCCGCCCTCACTTCCGCCCTCACTTCTGCCCTCATTTCTGCCCTCACTTACGCCCTCACTTCCGCCCTCACTTCCGCCCTCACTTCCGCCCTCACTTCCGCCCGCACTTCCGCCCTCACTTCCGCCCTCACTTCCGCCCTCACTTCTGCCCTCACTTCCGCCCTCACTTCCGCCCTCACTTCCGCCCTCACTTCCGCCCTCACTTCCGCCCTCACTTCCACCCTCACTTCCTCCCTCACTTCCGCCCTCACTTCCGCCCTAACTTCCGCCCTCACTTCCGCCCTAACTTCCGCCCTAACTTCCGCCCTAACTTCTGTACTCCGTTCCGCCCTCCCTTCCGACCTCTCTTCAGCCCTTACTGCCGCCCTCACTTCCGCCCTCACTTCTGCCCTCATTTCTGCCCTCACTTACGCCCTCACTTCCGCCCTCACTTCCGCCCTCACTTCCGCCCTCACTTCCGCCCTCACTTCCAACCTCACTTCCGCCCTCACTTCCGCCCTCACTTCCGCCCTCACTTCCGCCCTCACTTCCGCCCTCACTTCCGCCCTCACTTCTGCCCTCATTTCTGCCCTCACTTACGCCCTCACTTCCGCCCTCACTTCCGCCCTCACTTCCGCCCTCACTTCCACCCTCACTTCCGCCCTCACTTCCGCCCTCACTTCCGCCCGCACTTCCACCCTCACTTCCTCCCTCACTTCCGCCCTCACTTCCGCCCTAACTTCCGCCCTTACTTCCGCCCTAACTTCCGCCCTAACTTCTGTCCTCCGTTCCGCCCTCCCTTCCGCCCGTCCTTCCGTCCTCACTTCCAACCTCACTTCCGCCCTCACTTCCGTCCTCACTTCCGTCCTCACTTCCGTCCTCACTTCCGCCCTCACTTCCGCCCTGCCCTCACTTCCGCCCTCACTTCTGCCCTCATTTCCGCCCTCACTTCCGCCCTCACTTCTGCCCTCATTTCCGCCCTCACTTCCGCCCTCACTTCTGCCCTCACTTCCGTCCTCACTTCTGCCCTAACTACCAACCTCTCTTCCGCCCTCACTTCCGTCCTGATTTCCACCCTGATTTCCGCCCTCACTACCACCCTCGCTTCCGCCCTCACTTCCTCTCTCACTTCCGCCCTCACTTCCGCCCTCACTTCCGCCCTCACTTCCGCCTCACTTCCGCCCTCACTTCCGCCCTCACTTCCGCCCTCACTTCCGCCCTCACTTCCACCCTCACTTCCGCCCTCACTTCCGCCCTCACTTCCGCCCGCACTTCCACCCTCACTTCCTCCCTCACTTCCGCCCTCACTTCCGCCCTAACTTCCGCCCTTACTTCCGCCCTAACTTCCGCCCTAACTTCTGTCCTCCGTTCCGCCCTCCCTTCCGCCCGCCCTTCCGTCCTCACTTCCAACCTCACTTCCGCCCTCACTTCCGCCCTCACTTCCGCCCTCACTTCCGCCCTCACTTCCGCCCTCACTTCCGCCCTCACTTCCGCCCTCACTTCTGCCCTCATTTCCGCCCTCACTTCCGCCCTCACTTCTGCCCTCACTTCTGCCCTCACTTCCGCCCTCACTTCCGCCCTCACTTCCGCCCTCACTTCCGCCCTCACTTCCGCCTCACTTCCGACCTCACTTCCGCCCTCACTTCCGCCCTCACTTCCGCCCTCACTTCCGCCCTCACTTCCGCCCTCACTTCCGCCCTCACTTCCGCCCTCACTTCCGCCCTCACTTCCGCCCTCACTTCCGCCCTCACTTCTGCCCTCATTTCTGCCCTCACTTACGCCCTCACTTCCGCCCTCACTTCCGCCCTCACTTCCGCCCGCACTTCCGCCCTCACTTCCGCCCTCACTTCCGCCCTCACTTCTGCCCTCACTTCCGCCCTCACTTCCGCCCTCACTTCCGCCCTCACTTCCGCCCTCACTTCCACCCTCACTTCCGCCCTCACTTCCACCCTCACTTCCTCCCTCACTTCCGCCCTCACTTCCGCCCTAACTTCCGCCCTCACTTCCGCCCTAACTTCCGCCCTAACTTCCGCCCTAACTTCTGTACTCCGTTCCGCCCTCCCTTCCGCCCTCCCTTCCGACCTCTCTTCAGCCCTTACTGCCGCCCTCTCTTCAGCCCTTACTGCCGCCCTCACTTCCTTCCTTTTTTTTGGGCAGGTAATCTTTATTTCTCACCCGAGCTACCTATTTAAAAAAAAAAAATTATTTTGGTATATTTTGAGGCGGGAAGACTCTAACTGTAGCTCCGTATCCAAAATTTTTGGTCAGGTAATCTAATTATTTGATCGGAGGAAAAAATTTTTTTTAACATATTTTGAGCCGACACGACCTAACCGTAGGTCACTGCCCAAAAAATTTTCGGCAGGTAATCTTTATTTCACCGGACCTACCTATTTTGAAAAATAAATTTTAGTTGTTAGATAATTTGTAAACGAAAGATTTTTAAAAAATAATTTGAATTTAAATTTTCCGTGCTAAATTATTTTGTTTTTATAAATGACAAATGATTATTGAACTACCTAATTTGAAAAAAAATTTAAATTTTAAAAAATTTGTAAACGTAAGATTTTTAAAAATAATTTGAATTTAAATTTTTCGCGCCAAATTATTTTGTTTTTATAAATAACAAATGATTATTGAGTTGACTCATTTTTTTTGAGTATTCAAACGGTACAGCATGTCGTTTTTTTTTTTAACTCAAATTCGAATGAGTAAAAAAATTTTTACCCCCTACAGAATTACTCATTTATATCATACACCGCGTTAAAAGAAGTATAAACTTCAAAAAAAGCCACTTACAATCGGGGTTGATCCTGTAAGATTCAGACGAACCTCCTACGCCCTTCGTCTGGATGTATTTCCCCCTCGCCACCGATTCAATGATGATAAAATGTTATGAAACTCAGCCTCATAGTCTATGTTTTCGGGTAAAATTACCGCGTTCATGTCAGACACCGAATTGCTTCGGTGTCTGTCAGCACTTCGTTTCTGCATAAAAAAAAATTTATTTTATTATTTTTTGCTGACTCCTCTGAGAATGACACTTTGAACTGATATATATGTACTTACAATGTTCAGCAAAACCTTACACTCCCCCGTAGCCCCACGCCACTGACTTGTACGTAGTTCCCACTACGAAGCTGCAGATTAATGTAGCTTCCGATTTCTCAAAAATAAAACTAAAAAGAATTAATATTATTTAATATAATATATATGCACTTACAATGTTCAACAAAGCCAACAGACCCGCGGAGCCCCACGCCACTCACTTGCACGTAGTTCCCACTACGCAGCTGCTCTTTTATGTAATCACCAATTTCTTGGTGGTAGCGGGAACTACGTACGTGGAAGTGCTGCTCCACATACTTTTCAATGGCCCGGAACGACACTGCAGGTCGGTTCAAAAAAAATATGGCCGCATCAACCATTCTGTTTATTTCCATTATTAATTCCTAAAAAGCAAAAAAATTTGGGAATCAAGTTTATACAATTCAATTCAATTCGATTTTATTTAAGTTATAGTTTTGTTTTTTTTTACAATATTTTACAATCTGAAGTTATAGATTTACATGGTAATCTTTGAAATTTTCTGCAAACATTTTTCCAAGGGTCTCTGTCGCAACAGTCGATTAGTCCGTAGTTTATCTCCACATAATTTTTTATTGCTTGAACCTCCTTTGCCCTTTGTTTGTATATATTTCCTCCGCGCCGCCGATTCTATGATGTGATTGTTGATATCTTTTTTAAATTTTTTGACATCCACGTTTTTATGCCGCAAGTTGTCCAATATGTCCTTCTTGGACGACCCGTTCTTTTTAGCACATTCTAGCACCGCCTGATCAATTAAATTAAATAAAGCTTCCATTTAATCTAAAAAGAAAAAGTAGCAGATGCTAATTAAAAGATGTCAGCGTGCCGGTATAACTGTCCGAATGGTTACTGGCGATAATATAAATGCGGCACGTTCCACTCTGATCTCTTAATTATTATATATATATATTATTATATTTTTATATTTATAGGCAAACATACTTAAAACTTTATGAAGTTGATTTTTATAATCAACATTATCCGGCAGAATTACAGCATTGACATCTGACACCGAATTGCTTCGGCGTCTGTCTGCACGCGAATCTCTTGGTGGTAATTCTCTCAACGGTTGATCTGAAAAAGAAAATTTTTTTTATTTAATTAAAATTTGTTTTATAAATTATTTAAGGATTATTCTTCTTTTTCACTTTCCGCGCTTCGTGCTGGCCCCGCCGACCTGCTCCTCCGATTTCTCGCTGAAAATGAAAAAGAAAAAGAAATTAAAAAAAAAGTGCAATAGATTAGAAAAAAAAAAGCCACTTACAATCGGGGTTGATCCTGTAAGATCCACATGAACCTCCTTTGCTCTTTGTTTGTATATATTTCCTCCGCGCCACCGATTCTTTTATGTGATTGTTGATGTCTTTCTTGAATATTTTGACATCAACGTTTTTCTTCCGCAGATTGTCCAATATGTCTTTCTTGCAAAACCCATTCTTTTTGACGCATTCTGCGACCGCCTGATCTACTATTTTTTTTAAATTATCCATTTGATCTAAAAAGAAAAAAAAATATGTAAGCATAATAATAAAAATAAAAAAAAATAAAAAAAATTGTTTATTCTCTATTTATTCTTATATAATTACTTTTTATTTTTAGTCTTTTGTTTTATACATTTTTTTTATCACAATTTTCATCATATTTTAAAATTAAATTTGAACATAAAATTACATTTTCACATATATAATTTTAGTCTTTTGTTTTCTACATTTTTTTATCACAATTTTCATCATATTTTAAAATTAAATTTGAATATAAAATTAAATTTTCACATATATAAAATAAAATTAAATTTAAACATACATAACATAAAAACTTACTTACAATACTTAAAAATACTTATACAAAAACAAATCAGGCGGTCATCGCTGTCCAGAAAAAGAAAGGATCATGCAAAAAAGACATATTGGAAACGTGGCATCAAAGAACCGGTGGAGAGGGGCAAAGGAGGTTGTCTAGATCTTCAAATCTGAAAATATATAAAAATAAAATAAACAAAACACAATATGTTTTAAAATAAACTTAAAATAAACAAAACACAAGTATCTTAAACAGCAACAAGTATCTTCATAACTCACGTTAATTCAATTCGCCGAATTGAGCTTCGTAACTAATTAAGAAACTTTTCATTTGTCCTGAAAATAAAATGAAAAAAAAATAAAAAAACCAGAAAAGCTTGTTTCGATCGCGTTCGTCCAATCTGATCTCATCAGTGGCTGATGAGTGGACGAACTAGCCAGACAAACTTTACTCAAAAACAATTCACACTACTTTACATATAGTAAAATATGTTATATTGATATGTGAGTTCAAAAAAAATATATACATACCTAGCAATTCGGCAAGAGTTCTGACATTGACATTTTCCCTGCTTTGATTACTCGGATGTTCAGGTCGGCTTCTGCGGGCGCCGCCCGAAGCTGCTGAAGGTTCTCTCAACGGTTGATCTGAAAAAGAAAAATTTTTTTATTTAATTAAAATTTGTTTTATAAATTATTTAAGGATTATTCTTCTTTTTTACCTTCTGCACTTCGTGCTGGCCCCGCCGACCTACTCCTCCGATTTCTCGCTGAAACTGAAAAAGAAAAAGAAATTTAAAAAAAAGAAAAAGAAATTTAAAAAAAAGGGCAATAGATTAGAAAAAAAAAAGCCACTTACAATCGGGGTTGATCCTGTAAGATTCAGACGAACCTCCTACGCCCTTCGTCTGGATGTACTTCCCCCTCGCCACCGATTCAATGATGATAAAATGTTATGAAACTCAGCCTCATAGTCTATGTTTTCGGGCAAAGTTACCGCGTTCATGTCAGACACCGAATTGCTTCGGCGTCTGTCAGCACGGGGTAATTCCCTAAACGGTTGGTCTGAAAAAGAAAATTTTTTTTATTTAATTAAAATTTGTTTTATAAATTATTTAAGGATTATTCTTCTTTTTTACCTTCTGCACTTCGTGCTGGCCCCGCCGACCTGCTCCTCCGATTTCTCGCTGAAACTGAAAAAGAAAAAGAAATTAAAAAAAAAGGGCAATAGATTAGAAAAAAAAGCCACTTACAATCGGGGTTGATCCTGTAAGATCCAGACGAACCTCCTACGCCCTTCGTCTGGATGTATTTCCCCCTCGCCAACGATTCAATGATGATAAAATGTTATGAAACTCAGCCTCATAGTCTATGTTTTCGGGCAAAGTTACCGCGTTCATGTCAGACACCGAATTGCTTCGGCGTCTGTCAGCACGGGGTAATTCCCTAAACGGTTGATCTGAAAAAGAAAATTTTTTTTATTTAATTAAAATTTGTTTTATAAATTATTTAAGGATTATTCTTCTTTTTTACCTTCTGCACTTCGTGCTGGCCCCGCCGAACTGCTCCTCCGATTTCTCGCTGAAACTGAAAAAGAAAAAGAAATTAAAAAAAAAGGGCAATAGATTAGAAAAAAAAAAGCCACTTACAATCGGGGTTGATCCTGTAAGATTCAGACGAACCTCCTACGCCCTTCGTCTGGATGTATTTCCCCCTCGCCTCCGATTAAATGATGATAAAATGTTCTGAAACTCGTAACAATCGGGGTTGATCCTGTAAGATTCAGACGAACCTCCTACGCCCTTCGTCTGGATGTATTTCCCCCTCGCCACCGATTAAATGATGATAAAATGTTCTGAAACTCAGCCTCATAGTCTATGTTTTCGGGCAAAATTACCGCGTTCATGTCAGACACCCAATTGCTTCGGTGTCTGTCAGCACTTCGTTTCTGCATAAAAAAAAATTTATTTTATTATTTTTTGCTGACTCCTCTGAGAATGACACTTTGAACTGATATATATGTACTTACAATGTTCAGCAAAACCTTATACTCTTCCGTAGCCCCACTACGAAGCTGCAGTTTAATGTAGCTTCCGATTTCTCAAAAATAAAACTAAAAAGAATTAATATTATTTAATATAATATATATGCACTTACAATGTTCAGCAAAGCCAACAGACCCGCGGAGCCCCACGCCACTCACTTGCACGTAGTTCCCACTACGCAGCTGCTCTTTTATGTAATCACCAATTTCTTGGTGGTAGCGGGAACTACGTACGTGGAATTGCTGCTCCACATACTTTTCTATGGCCCGGAACGACACTGCAGGTCGGTTCAAAAAAAATATGGCCGCATCAACCATTCTGTTTATTTCCATTATTAATTCCTAAAAAGCAAAAAATTTGGGAATAAGTTTATACAATTCAATTCAATTCGATTTTATTTAAGTTATAGTTTTGTTTTTTTTTACAATATTTTACAATCTGAAGTTATAGATTTACATGGTAATCTTTGAAATTTTCTGCAAACATTTTTCCAAGGGTCTCTGTCGCAACAGTCGATTAGTCCGTAGTTTATCTCCACATAATTTTTTATTGCTTGAACCTCCTTTGCCCTTTGTTTGTATATATTTCCTCCGCGCCACCGATTCTATGATGTGATTGTTGATATCTTTTTTAAATTTTTTGACATCCACGTTTTTATGCCGCAAGTTGTCCAATATGTCCTTCTTGGACGACCCGTTCTTTTTAGCACATTCTTGCACCGCCTGATCAATTAAATTAAATAAAGCTTCCATTTAATCTAAAAAGAAAAAGTAGCAGATGCTAATTAAAAGATGTCAGCGTGCCGGTATAACTGTCCGAATGGTTACTGGCGATAATATAAATGCGGCACGTTCCACTCTGATCTCTTAATTATTATATATATATTATTATATTTTTATATTTATAGGCAAACATACTTAAAACTTTATGAAGTTCATTTTTATAATCAACATTATCCGGCAGAATTACAGCATTGACATCTGACACCGAATTGCTTCGGCGTCTGTCTGCACGCGAATGTGATACCTCTAGGGTATCTTTTATTGAAAGACCTTATTTTAATTTAATTTTAAGATGATTTATTTTGAAGTGTATTTATCCAGTGTTGATTATAAACTGACTGACTCCTTAAAACTAAGTACATAGACGTCTTATACTTTCTTATTAACTAATACTAAGATAACTTAACGAATAATAATAATAAAAGAAAGAGAGCATATAATATACAATGTATATAGTATTATATACATAATGATAAGGGGGCATTACACCTCCCTCCTTTTAAAATTAAGCTTATTTGAGAAATATATAATAACATTATTATGTTTCAAAAATAAGTTTAATTCAATAAAATTGAAATTTAATTCAAGAAAAAAAAATTTTAATTTAAAATGTAATTGATCAATATTTAATATTTAATATTTATATTTATTTGTATTAATTAGAATATATGTTAATAATATATATTAGACTAATAATAAGATAAGAATTTAACAATTATTTTTAATTATTCTATTTTTGTGGATTTCAATCCTTTCATTTTTATTTGTTAACAATGTAACATTTAATCCATCAATTTGAATTATTTTATGAGGACCAGAATATACATTATCTAATTTTGTCCTGTTTTCTTTTTTTAAAAGAACTTTATCATTTATTTTGAACTGATTTTTCGTTGATTTTTTATCATAAATCTCTTTGTTTTTTAATTTTTCTTTTTCTAAAAACTCTTTAATAATCATATTTGTATTTTGAAGTTGAAATTTTACATGTTTCGCATAACTATCGAAGTTATATACTGGTTCTACTCTATTATCTAGTAAGAATTTATGAGAATTTGGTTCTTTACCAAATATTACCTCGTAAGGAGAGTATGCAAAATTGAAATTTGAATTTGGAGTACTATTATAATTATACGTAAAATATTTTAAATATAAATCCCAATTATCATGGTTTGCATTAATATACGATCTTAGATATTCATTTAGAACCCGGTGGTTTCTTTCAATAGTTCCGACTGTTTCGTGATGGTAGGGTGTTGAAAAACTATGTTCAATATCTAGTAATTTAAATAGTTTAGCTATTACACTATTGGCATACTCAGTACCGCAATCAGTAATAATTTTCCTCATTGGGCCGTATAGTAGAACGAAATGTTCGAAAATGGCTTGCGCAATAGTGGTAGCTTCTTTATTGGCTACTGGTATCGTAATTAAATATTTACTCAAGTCGCACATTAATGTGACTGCATATAGATTTCTATTTTGAGTTTTTTGGAACGGGCCGATCGTATCCATGATTATAGTATCGAACGCTTTATTTGGAGTTTTGGTGATTTGAAGTGGTTCGATGTTTTTAATTTTAGCTTTATTTATCTGACAATCTTTACATCCTCTGACGTAGGTTGCTACATCTTTTTTCATGCCTTTCCAAAAAAAACATGATCTTAATTTTGCATATAGTCTTTTTTGCCCTGCGTGTCCGCCAAATATAGGGTCTTTATGATAACTATCTAAAAGTTTTTATTTTTCCCCAGTACTAATAATGGGTAATGGACATGAAACTATCGCGATTTCTAATTTTTTAACATACTTTTTTGCAAAGTCTTTCGTATTAAATAATTTAAAAATATCATCCTCCCTATTTATTTGAATTTTATAAATGTTTGTTTTAATTAAGTTTTCTTCTAGTTGAACGAGAAACAATGCTAGAATTGTCTCTTTTTTTAGAATTTTACTACATCCAGGCTCTAATGTCTGGTAAATATTTGAAATATCATTTTTGTATAGCAATTTACGTTTTTTGTATATTTTACAACTATCTGTTGAGTTAAAAATTAGTTGAGGTATTTTATAATTGAATTTACCCTCATAAATTAAAATTTTCTCATTTGAATCTACAGTTTTTTCTCTATTTTGAATGTTATTACTATCGTTGAAATTATTATTTTGGGATATTTTCTTTGATTTTGATCTTGTTGTAACATATACTTTATTATCTTTATTTTGTAAATCTTTAAGTTCGTCGATCGAGATACGGGATAGGGCATCTGCCACCACGTTACACTTTCCTTTAATATATTCTACTGTAAAATTATATTCTTCTATATCTAATCGCATTCTAGTCAATTTTGAAGATGGGTTTTTCAAAGAAAACAAGTAAACTAAGGGTTTATGATCAGATCTAATAGTGAATTTTGTTCCATAAATGTACGGTCTATAATGTAAAATTGCGAAGTGTATTGCAGCTAATTCCTTTTCTATTGTTGATTTATTCATTTCACCTTTTGTGAAACTACGTGAAGAATATGAAATTGGTAAATCGTTGCCATTGATCTCCTGACTTAGGGTGGATCCTATTCCTAAGTTAGAAGCGTCAACAGTAATGATAAAAGGTTTTGAGAAATTTGGATAATTTAAGATTGGAGGATTAATTAAGCAATTTTTTAAAATTTCAAAGGATTTTTGACACTCTTGTGTCCAAGAAAAATTTACTCTTAGTCTAGTCATATTATTTAAGGGTTTTGCTATGGATGCGAAATTTGGTATGAACTCACGATAATAGTTCATAAATGCAACAAATCGTTTTGTAGCGTCTTTATCTTTTGGTACAGGATAATTTCTAACTGTATCTATTTTGCTACTATCTGGGTATATACCTCGATCAGTACATTTATGTCCTAGGTATGTGACTTCGTTTTTAAAAAATACGCATTTTTCAGGATTAAGTTTAAGGTTAAATTTTTTACAAACTTCGAAGATAGATTTAAGATTTTTAAGGTGATGTTCGACTGAACAGCCAATACATATAATATCGTCGATGTATAGAAAACATTGTAACGGTGTAAGACCGGAGAACGCTAATGCCATCATTCTTGAAAATGAGTTAGGTTTAGGTGATACATTTAAACCGAATGGAAGAACTTTCCATCTAAACGAACCTTTGTCTGTGCTAAAAGATGTTATATCTCGCGAGTTTTCATTAAGTGGAACTTGATGAAATCCCGAGTAAAGGTCGAGTACAGTAAAAAATTTTGATCTGCCTAAATTGTCTAAAATATCTTCTATTCTTGGCAGTGGATATTTGTCTGCAATTAGTTTTTTATTTACTAGACGGTAATCTATGCATAATCTCCATTTCTTATCTGAACCTTTCTTAGGCACTAAAATGATAGGGCTGTTAAAATTGGATTGGCTTGGTTCAATAAGATCATTTTTTAAAAGTTTATTGACTTGATTGTCGATTTCCTGTTTTTGTGAATATGGAAGTCTATAATTCTTCACATATACTGGAGTATTGTTATCTATTCTTAAATTTTGTGTATAGAAATTGTTTGTTGTCATTTTATCATCTTTCATATGGAAAATATTACTATATTGTTCACATAAATTTAATAATTTTTCTTGGTATTGCGGTTTGGTATTTTTAGATATTATTTGAAGCAATTCTTTTGTTCTATTTTGATTTTTATTTGTGTCAATTCTTAGGATGTTAAAATTTGAAAGAGGTTCTGATTTAAGTGAAGTGTTTTTAGGAATTATTCGGATTTTTTCTGATAAATTTAAAACTTTAATTAAAGGAGTTTTTGAAGAAACTATCGTACGTGGAATGAAAATATCTGGTGCGATTTCTTGATCAAGCGCTACACAAGGAGAATCATTTGGAAGAATAAAAGTACGAATGACTTCACATCTAGAAGGTAAAACAATTGAATTTTCACTAGGGTTTTCTAAAATTGGAATTGAAAAAGAATAAGAATTATTGTTGAGTGTTAATTGCATAGAATCATAATTTATTTGACACTTATAAAATTTGAGAAAGTCTTTGCCTAAAATACCATCCGAAGGGATATTAAATTCGTCTGGAACAACGTGTAGTAAACAAGATAAAATTGTATGTTTAAAATGAAAGTCGACATTGATTGTACCTAAACTTTTTATAGAATTTTGTGTAATTCCCAAAATGCTTATAATATTGTTAGAATTTAGATTATTTTTTAAGTTAAAATTTGTATCGATTGATGAAATTTTTATTAGTGAAATATCTGCCTGAGTATCAACTAGAAATGTTGAGCCTTGAAAATTTAATTTAGAATTTAGAATAATGAAATCAGAGAAATTTGGATTTACGTTAAAAACATTTTTTGTAGATACTTTAGATTTATTATTTAAATTTGGATAATAATTAGTAGAATTTTTATTTTCTTTTGAAAAATTTGTATTTAGCGTAGAATTTGGTCTTAAGTTAGAATTATAAAAAATTTTTGTTTTATTCGAATTTGAATGAGAGTTAATATTAAATTGTGTACTAGGATAAGTGTAATGTGTATTAAAAGCGTTACTATTTAATTTTGATTTACACGCATTTGATCTTGTTCCCCCTGGCCGTTTTGGGGGGCCTGGTCGTTTCCCGCGTATCGTACGTAGTTATTTTGATTGAAATTTCTATTCGCTTGAGGAAATGCTCGTGGATTTGCATTATTAAAGTTCCCACGATTATTATTAAAGTTACCTCGATTATTATTAAAATTTCTGCGATTATTATTGAAATTACCTCGGTTATTGTACAAATTATTTCTATAATTATTGTTTTGAAAATTGTTGTTTAAAAAATTGTGATTTTGTTGTCTGAAATTTCCCCTATTATGATTTCCAATTTTCGTGGAACGATTTCCATAAGAATTTCTAAACGAATTATTATTATTTTTTGTTCTAAACGACAGAACCTGTTTTTCTTGTGATTGTAAATCTATTTCTATTAAAAATTTTGAGACTACTTCTCTAGGATCTTGAAATTGGGTCGATGATAAAACGGCTTTGGTCAGATCAGATCTTGCATTATTTCTGCACATTTCAACTGTTTTTTCAATACAAATTTCTTTAGCTTTCTGTGTTGGTATACCTTCTAAGACAAGTGAACGACGAAAAGCTTCAGCCAATTCATTAGCTTTTTCCGAAAAATTTTGTAAAGTGTTCCTATCCGTTCTCAAAGCTTTTATTTTTCCCTCTTTAATTTTCGAACTTTCTGGTCTTATTGAATTATTAAGATCTTGTTTAATAAGTTCTACCGTATTGGAAGTATCAGCTATCGATTCGCGAGCTGTACCATCAAGCTTTGATAAAATAAAAGTAGCTAATAAATTTTTTAAGTCTTGTGTTTCTGCTAGTGTGTCTAATAAATTTATTGAATCGATGAAAGATTTAAGTGATAATGGATCACCACTATAGTTTCTATTTATTTGTGAACTAGCTGTACGCAAAAATTCAACATTAGAAAGAGCCATTTTGTCAAGAGTATCGTCAAATTTTTCTTCAGAAATATCTGATTCCACTGAACTCTGTTCTGTATCGCTTTGATATATTTCGATCTGTATCAGAAAATCTTTTGGAATTAGATCTTCGCAGTTTAATAGTTTGAAGCTTTCTTGTAACTTATCGTAACAATACTGACGATCTTTAGCTAAAATTTGAGTATATTGTTCTTCGAATGTAATACAAGCTTGAACAACTGTCTGTACGTAGGTGTTATATGTTTCTACAATATTTAATTTAATTGCTTTTAATGTTTTTGAATTTGTTGGTTTAAGGTCTTTTTGAATACGTTTGTAAGCCTTACGAAAATTAAGTTTAGCTGTTTGAATTTCGAGACGAGCTTCATCCATAAAAAAAAATTTTACGAAATTAGAATATTTGCGGAGTGGATACCTTGTATTGAAATATTAAAATGATTTAGTAATGGTTACCTTATATTGTAGTCCTATTAAAATAATTGAGGAATGGTTACCTTATATTGTAATACCCTTAAAATAATTGAGGAATGGTTACCTTATATTGTAATCCTATTAAAATAATTGAGGAATGGTTACCTTATATTGTAATCCCCTTAAAATGATTGAGGAATGGTCACCTAATATTGTAGTCCTATTAAAATAATTGAGGAGTGGTTACCTTATATTGTAACTTCCAAAAAAAATGTGAGGAGTGGTTACCTTATATTGAAGTTCTCTAAAAAAAAATTGAGGAGTGGTTACCTTATGTTGAAGTTCTCTAAAAAAATTTGAGGAGTGGTTACCTTATGTTGAAAGTCCCTATAAATTTGAGGAGTGGTTACCTTATGTTGTATATGCAAAATTAGATCCGGTTATTATTGGAATATGAATCACTTCCAGAGAAAATAAAGATGCCAAATAAATAATTTTGTTAAGCAAAATTTTGCTTATGTTAAACCATTTTTAATTATGCAATTTTAAATCAAAATTAAAATCTTGTAGTAACATGTAAAAAGTAATAATATAATAATAAGTAATAATAAGTAATAATAAGAGATATTATTATAACTTTATTTATTTTCGAAGAAGAACAAAAAAAAATTTGAAGAAATCAATTCAAAGTAAATGATGTAATATTTATTTGTAAAATATTTATGTGTAATAATAAGTTCAAAGTAAAATATGTTAAATTATGTTATTTTTAATTATATAATATTTATTTTTAATTTAAATTTTTTTTTTTTTTTTTTATTTAATCTATTTATATTTAATATTTAATATTTAATTTTTAATTTTTAGTAATTGTAAAATAATATAGGATAATTTTTTTTTTGTAAAAATATTCGAAACAGGGATGTACACTGTTATTAAAATTTGAAAAAGTTTGACTTAGAAATTAACATTGAAAAATTTTTTAATAATTTTTTTTTTTGAAAAATTTAGAATTGTTTATATAACAATTTGGATCTACATTATTTCTATTGGGAATATTTTTTTTTTCTTATTTATATTTAAAATTTGGTAAAACATATTTAAAAAAATTTGTTTGTATAAAAAAAATTATTAATTTAATGAAGTACTTGTTGTTGATTTTGCTGCTGCTTCTAGTTGACTGCTTTGCTGTTGCTGATTGAATTTTCGTAGCTGCTGCTGCTGTTGTCGTTGCTGCTGCTGTTGTCGTTGCTGCTGCTCGTATAACAGATGATGTTGCAATAATTTTATGTTTATGTTGTTATTTTATGTATTTGTGTTATAATTTTATGTATTTATGTTTTTTTTTTTTTTTTTTTGGAGTTCGAAAAGAATTTCCCTAATTCAATTCGCTTTTTGATAGAATTATGTTAAAAAATATTTTTTTTTTTGAATTTATTTATCAATTTTTGTTTTAATCAAAATTTATTTTATTTTGAAATGTCCGATTATTTATAAAAATTTTATGTATGAGAGAGAAAAAATTCACAATATTGAAATGTTTTTATTTATTTTTTTTCTTATGAGCTGTCAAAGCTATTTTTTTTTCTCAATAGTTTTGTTTCACTTTTAGTTTTTGTATGTATGTGTATTTTTTTTCTTTGCATTTTTTTTTTTTTTTTTTTTTTTTTTCAACCATTTTTTTTTAATTGAATTTTTTTTTTAAATAAAAAAAAATATTGTTTTCTTTATCATAGGTTTTTTGCGCCTTTTTTTTTTTCTTGTGGCGTGATTTTATTTTTTTTTGAAAAATATTTTTTTTCAATTAAAATTTTTATGTCGCCATTATTTTTTTTGTCTTTTTTTTTTTGTCTTTTTTAATTTTAGGATTTTATTATTTTTTTTTTTTCAGGAATTTTAAGGTAGGTAAAGGTAAGTTAATTAAATTTAAAAATTATTTCTTTAATTTTAATTTTTCTTTTTACAAATTTTATTTTCAAATTTTTCTTTTTTTTTTTTAAATTGTTTTTCAAAATTTTTTTTTCAAAATTTTCTTTAATTCTAGGGCTATTTTAATAAAATTTTCCCTTTTTCAAATTTTTATTTTTGAAAATTAATTTTAATTTTCATATTATTTTTTCAATTAAATAATTAACATGATTTGAAATAAATTTTTTTTTTTTTTTTAGTTCATTTCATTTCTTTCCACATAAAAAAAAATCACAAAAAAAAAAATTTTATTTCTTTATTGAATAAAAATTTTAATCAGAAATCGAATTAAAGTTTTTTTAAAATTTTAAATAATTTTTTCTTTGAAAATAAATTTAATTTTCTTTTTTTTCTTTTTTCATTTATTCACTTTTTTTTTTTTTTTTTTAATTATTTTTGAAAAATTATTTTTATATTACCAAAAAAAATTCCAGACTGCCTAAATGGCAGCTGTCACGGTCGCCATGTGATACCTCTAGGGTATCTTTTATTGAAAGACCTTATTTTAATTTAATTTTAAGATGATTTATTTTGAAGTGTATTTATCCAGTGTTGATTATAAACTGACTGACTCCTTAAAACTAAGTACATAGACGTCTTACACTTTCTTATTAACTAATACTAAGATAACTTAACGAATAATAATAATAAAAGAAAGAGAGCATATAATATACAATGTATATAGTATTATATACATAATGATAAGGGGGCATTACACGAATCTCTTGGTGGTAATTCTCTCAACGGTTGATCTGAAAAAGAAAATTTTTTTTATTGAATTAAAATTTGTTTTATAAATTATTTAAGGATTATTCTTCTTTTTCACCTTCCGCGCTTCATGCTGGCCCCGCCGACCTGCTCCTCCGATTTCTCGCTGAAACTGAAAAGAAAAATAAATTAAAAAAAAAGGACAATAGATTAGAAAAAAAAGCCACTTACAATCGGGGTCGATCCTGTAAGATCCAGACGAACCTCCTACGCCCTTTGTCTGAACGTACTTCCCCCTCTCCACCGATTCAATGATATATTTGTTACTGTATTTTTTATTTTTCTTCACATCCACGTTTTTCTTCCTTAAATACTCCAAAATATCCTTCTTACTCGACCCGTTCTTATTGGCGCATTCTGCCACCGCCTGATCAACTATTAAATAATAATTTTCCATTTGATCTAAAAAGAAAAAATAAAATAAGCTCACGAAAGAAGTTTAACTTCTTTATTTGCTTGCAAATATTTATTTTGGTACGGACTCTGACTGTGATTTACTTTTGTAAGTGGAAGAGGGGGCTAAATTTTTTCTTACGAAATTTGTGTGTTTAATCCTTTGGTTGAGATCCAGCAGGGATCCACTTGGCCGTGACGCAACTGAAAAAGAAAAAGAAATTAAAAAAAAAGGGCAATAGATTAGAAAAAAAAAAGCCACTTACAATCGGAGTTGATCCTGTAAGATCCAGACGAACCTCCTACGCCCTTTGTCTGAACGTACTTCCCCCTCTCCACCGATTCAATGATGTATTTGTTAATATATTTTTTATTTTTCTTCACATCCACGTTTTTCTTCCTCAGAAAGTCCAAAATATCCTTCTTACTGGATCCGTTCTTCTTGGATTTTCCATTTGATCTAAAAAGAAAAAATAAAATATGTGTGAGCCTCATCCTCATAAGCTCACGAAAGAAGTTTAACTTCTTTATTTGCTTGCAAATATTTATTTTGGTACGGACTCTGACTGTGATTTACTTTTGTAAGTGGAAGAGGGGGCTAAATTTTTTCTTACGAAATTTGTGTGTAATCATTTATTCTTTTTTACGTACCAAATTTGAATGAACGTACTTTAAAAGTAGCTGGGTAAGATCAATAAATTTTTTCCTACGAAATTTATGTGTTTAATCCTTTCCTCTTTTTATTTACCAAATTTGAATAAAATCACACGAACTTTAGAAGTCCGCCCTAGGGAATGCAAAACCGGTTTTTCGGATTCTGGAAACCCGGAAATGAGACTGTTTTTGAATTTCAAAAAATTCGGAATTCAAAATGCTAAATTCCGAATTTTTCGAATTTGGAAGAACTTTTACTGGCGGGAATTTTGACCAATGGTTTTTTTTTTTTTTTTATTATTTAGGCATAAAGCATTAAAATTCACAAAAATTGAAATCTAAGTAGCTATCGCAAGTCTGCAAATACGTAAAACTTTTTTTCATATTAATCAACATTAACAAAATAAGTTGGAGTTCCGAGTTCAGTGATTTATTTGGAATTCTAAGTGAAATTAAATTTTGGGATCAAGGGGGCCCCCCGAGGAACACTTTTGGAAAATGTCTAATATAACTTATTAACAACGCTGCAGGAACATTTTCAATAAAAATTCGATTAAAACTCAATGATAAAACACTAGATACTTTGTGTTTCAAATTTTTATTTTTCCATTCAGTTTATTCACTTTCGGTTTATTAAAAAGTATAAAATTTTATTTTAATAAAAAATATTTCATAATTTTAATGTTTTGAACTAAATACACTAATATTTATGTTAAAGAATAATTTAATTTAATTTTTTTAATATATTTTAATTTTTATATGAAATTCCGGAATGAACTGAAATTTCGGATTTCATTTCAAGACAATTCCGAAAATCCGGAATTAAATTTTTATTAAAAAAATGCATTCCCTAGTCCGCCCCCCGTGGTGGTCGCTGGTTAGGATCAATCAATTTTTTGTTACTAAATTTAATTTGAATGAAATTCTTTGTTACGAAATTTGTATGTAATCATTTCCTCTTTTTACGTACCAAATTTGAATGAAGTCGGAAATAAATTTTTTGTGACGAAATTTGTGTGTAATCAGTTCTTCTCTTTACATACCAAATTTGAATGAAATCGGACGAACTTTTGAAGTGGGCCCTCAGGGGAGGTCGCTAAGTAGGAGGCTAATCAAATTTGAAAATAGCATATAACGACCCTTGAACTGAGACAAAGAAATAGTGTAAGTTTGAAAACCATCCTCTGAGCGGTTTAGGTGCCTATTCGGAATAGACAAACAGACAAACAGCGTTTCTGTTTCATATGATAGAATTTCACTAATTCGAAAAGGAAATAAACTAAATAAATATTAACAACAAAATCAGTTGATCTTTGATTCTGTTATTGTATAATTTTTTAATTCTATATATTGTAGTTTTTTTTCGTTTTTTTTTGCTTTCCACACATCGTTAGTATTTTGTTATGTGTGTGTAGTATCGCTATTTTATTTTCGTAAATACATGCTACATATTACAACGTCTTATATTTCCCTGCTTTTATATTTGTTTTTACTTTTTAACATGATACATTCTGTGGTTATTACCCCTATTTTGCAGCGTTGTGGCTTTTATTTATCGTGATGCAGCACATACTGTATTCTGTCTTCTTTTTTCTCCTATTTTGATCAAAAATTTTTAACAATACCTCGCTAAAGAAGTTAAACTTCAAAAAGTACCAAATGCTAATTAAAAGATGTCACCGTGCCGGTATAACTGTCCGAATGGTTACTGGCGATAATATAAATACGGCACGTTCGATTGCCATTAAATTGTGGTATTGTTAAGCCAAATGCAATTTAATATGAAAAAAAAACACCGTTCCTCGGTTGAGAGGCTCTAGCTCCGCGAACCAAAAATCGTAGAATTTTAAAAATTTTTGTCAAGATTAAAGTTCATAAAATTATGCTTCTTTTGGTATTTAAAAAAATTCGAAAATCGATGCTGGGGTTCTTGAGCTACAAGCTTCCAAAGTTGAGGATGGAATATTCATTTTTTTGTTCCAAATTAAATTTTTTTTTTGTAAGTATGCTGTTTCGTTTTTGCTGTTCTTCCAATTTCTGTTCCAATATTTTATGATTTGCTGAAAATAAAATGAAAAAAAAAAAAAATCTAAAATATTAATTTGATCCGATGAAACAAAGTGATTAGTTATGTAAACATACTTTGATTTTTCCAACAAAGCAAAAATTACATTTTTTAATTCACTCAACGAGCGGTTTATATGTGCCGTTTCTTTTAACCTCGTTGAGTTTTTTCCACTTTCGGAACCTGCCAAATCTATGAAGTTGACAGATCCCTATACTATTCTATACTATTCTATTCTATACTATTCTATACTATACTATACTTCACTATACTATACTTATATATTAAACACATTTAACACAAGACAACACATTAAACAAAAGACATCACATCAAATGTTGTTTTTTTTTTTTTGCTTTATTTAAATTACATAAATTTGCGTTGGAAGCAAATTGGAGGGAATAAATAGATTCGGAAAAATTTTTCCTCCAAGGCGAAACATTGACAAACATTAAAACTTTTGAATTGCCAGGGACGAACTGTTAATTTCCGTCAACAGTCAACAGAATCAACAGTTTTTTTAACTTTGCTAACAGGCTGCAATAGTTTTTCTTTTCTAACTTGCGCAACTGCAATGAGATAGAAAATTTGCTGTTAATTTTTTTTTTAAAGGCTGTAATAAATCTGTTAACTATTTTTTTTTTTGATTCTTTTGCATAAAATTGTTCAAAATTGTTGAAAAAGCAAAGTCAATTAATAGAATAAATTTTAACAGGCAGGGAAATGTTGCAGGGAAATGTTGCTGAAAAATGTTGCAGGGAAATGTTTCAGAAAAATGTTGCAGGGAAATGTTGCAGGGAAATGTTGCAGGGAATGTTGCATAAAAATTAGGATTAGCAACTGCGCAGCCTGGAATAATTCTCTCTTGAGGCTGTAATAATTCTCTCTTCAATTTTCTGCAGGCTGTTAAGTTGAGGATTGTTTTTTTTTTTTGCTTCGCAACCACAGGCTGTATAGTTTTCTTTAGAAGAAGTGTCGAAAGCAGAGAAAAAAAAACAAAAGAACAGATGGGGCAATTAACAGGCTGTTCTGTTACGTTCGCTTAAAATGAAGAACCGTGAAATGGTTTGCCAAAAAAAAAAAAGGATAAAAACTATCTTCTGGTATTTATTTCTGTGATTTTATTTTTATTTTTTTTTAATTTTATTTTTAACAACTTTATTGATGAGTTAAAAATAAGTTAATTATTTATTTATTTTATTTTGGAGCCGAGGACTTCTCCTCCTTGTTGGCTCCTCTTTCCAATCTGCTTGTTCCGGAACATCTAGCCCCGGACTCCTCCTAAGTTGCTCCATACTCCATCCCGGTTGTTCGGCATTAACTAAGCGAGGACTCCTCCTTAGTTGAACTACTGCTTCTTCCACGAACAACGAGTCCGTGGAAGCAGATGCATCTTCTTGATTATTTATATTCACCATCCCTTTTTTTTTAAGTTAATTATTTATTTATTTTATTTTGGAGCCGAGGACTCCTCCTCCTTGTTGGCTCCTCTTTCCAATCTGCTTGTTCCGAAACATCTAGCCCCGGACTCCTCCTAAGTTGCTCCATACTCCATCCCGGTTGTTCGGCATTAACTAAGCGAGGACTCCTCCTTAGTTGAACTACTGCTTCTTCCACGAACAACGAGTCCGTGGAAGTAGATGCATCTCCTTGATTATTTATATTCACCATCCCTTTTTTTTTAAGTTAATTATTTATTTATTTTATTTTGGAGCCGAGGACTCCTCCTCCTTGTTGGCTCCTCTTTCCAATCTGCTTGTTCCGGAACATCTAGCCCCGGACTCCTCCTAAGTTGCTCCATACTCCATCCCGGTTGTTCGGCATTAACTAAGCGAGGACTCCTCCTTAGTTGAACTACTGCTTCTTACACGAACAACGAGTCCGTGGAAGCAGATGCATCTTCTTGATTATTTATATTCACCATCCCTTTTCCGGGAACAAACTTATATTGAATTTTTTCCATTTCTAGAAGTAGAAAAAAAAAAAAATTGAAAAATTGGTAGAGTGAACATAAAATTAATTATATTATATTTCAATACGTTCAATCTTTGAGGCTCTTTGAGACTCTTCACGCCTTCGAGCTGAGTGATTTTAGCAATTTTGAAGGAAATAATTTTCAGTTTCGCCGTGACGCAACTGAAAAAAAAAAAGAAATTAAAAAAAAGGGCAGTAGATTAGAAAAAAAAAGCTGTAGATCTACTGCTAAAGCAGTAGAACGACAGCACTGGTTCTGAGTGGTTCACATAAATTGCACTTACAGTTCGATGCCAGAAGAAAATAGCCACAGGACCCGGTGCCATTCCTTTGGAGAAGATGGCCCCGGGCCACCGCTTGCCTTAAATACGTGTTGATATCTTTTTTGTATTTTTTGATATTCACATTCAACATGTTCTTCAAATAAAGACGTATATCCTTCTTGCTGGCACCGATTCTTTTTCTCACGGCAATGATGGCTTCGTCCACTAGCGCCCCTATTTCCGCTGCATTCATTTTGTAAAACTAAAAACAAAATATAAACAATTAAAAAGGATTGAGACTAATATTATTTTTAATAATCTATATTAGGTATAATATATATGGTCAGCAGGTTATATTTGCACAATTGATTTCTCAGTTATCAACAGCAGCACAATCACAATTATTTTAAAATTTACTGAATAACGTCAAAAATATCAGAAATATGAAACTAAATAATAAATGTCGGAAAAACCACCAGACCGCGCGCCCGCCGGGTTTACATAAACTGTACTTCCAATTTTGCGACATCTTGTAGGAACCGCGCAATCCTATTCCTGAGATCAGGATAATGTCGCCCCTATTTGCCTTTATTTTTATGGCCTTTCCAAAATTTTTGTTGTTGACTTCATCGCTGAAATTTACATTATGAAAAATTTGAATGTAATCTTTCATTGCAGCGATGGAGCATCCTCCCGACTCCCTTTTTCTCACGGACATTATTGCCTCATCAATCAAATTTGGAAAGTTAATTGCTTTATTTTCCATTATTATGTCTTGATGCTAGAAAGCCTGATACTAGAAGCAACTCACTCTGTTATGTGATCTCCAATCAATTTTAAATTTTCTTTATTCATGTCGACGTTATAATTTACTTTCAAATAGTTTTTTATTGCTATTGTTGATGATCCCGACCGTTTTTTTTTTTATTTTTTTGACTTAATAATGGCCTCATCCACAATTTGTGGTATTTGCTATTTCAATATTTTCCATTATGAGAGTAGAAAGCATTAAAATTTGTGTTAAAATTTAGTTTTGCAACCTTTTGCTCCTCTGGTGAGCATTGTCGCTTCTTGCCCACCGTTTCCATTATCCGCGGCTTTATATTGCGCTAGGGCCATCCGGACCCTCTCTTTTTTCCTAAGACCTGACAGATTAGGTGGCTCTCAAGATTTTATTGTCTGGTAGGGAAACAGCACAAAACACTTTACAGATATTTTTTATTTTATGTATTATATTGTGAATTAATTATAAAAAAAAAAAAAAAAATTTAAAACAGAAAAAACAAAAATTGTATAATTTTTATCGTATAATTAAATTAAGGAAATAAAAAAAATTTTAAAAAATTATTTATCGTAGAATTTAAGAGACTAAATGATGTGATTAACTTTAAAAATTAATTTAAATAAAAAAATTAACGTGTTGGCTTAAAAAATAAAATTACAATTTTTTTTTTAGATTAATGGCTCCAAAATCCTGTGTGTTCCATGTTTGTTCTATATTCCCTTGGAACTCTTTCAAATTGATTTAATTTTCAAGCTGATATAATACAATTATAATTTATTTATATTTAGAGATTTAGTATCCTATGCTACTTTACTACTAAGAAATTTGTGTTATTACATTATGACTAAAATTCTATATTTTTTATCAAAAAATTTAAATATATGAAAAAGCCAAACACCCATTTGTTCTGGAACTCTTTCTCCCGTATGGATGATCCTTTTGTGCTTCTGAAGCGCGCAAAACTGTGTGTCTGTGTCTGACATTCGGAATGCAGAGATCTAAATATTTTAAAAAAAAAGGATTACTACTGAATTCCAAATACACATTTGGTGTGCTGCAGAGACGACTCCAAGGTAAGTTATTAGGGAGCCCATATATATATTGAGGATGGGTGTGGACAAATATTACACTTTTGTGTTGTCATCTTGGTCTCAAAAGTCAAATTTTCGCATTATAAAACTGAAGAAATTTTGTTCAAGAGCATGTTCAGCAAAAAAGTCTCTGTATCTCCTGAAACGGTCGTCCGATTTGCCTCAGAACAGAAGCATACCAGTTGTACAGAACCTAAATACCAGTTGTGCAGAAGCATACCAGTTGTGCAGAACCTAAATACCAGTTGTGCAGAAGTACACCATAATTAAAAAATTTATTCACATATTATTATTTTTTTTTTAATATTTTTTTAAGATTTTATTTATTTATATTTAAATTACAATTTTAATTAATCAAGATTGAATATTTAATAAATCATCGTCCTGTAGTTTTTGTTGTTGTTCTGGTTTTTGATTCGGAAAATTTTTTTTGATTAATTTTATTATGTAAATTTGAAATGGCAGCAACAGTTGCAGCCGCAACTGTTAAATTGTATACCCAAACAACAGCAACTGGATGTATAATTGGACCATCAATTTGACAATTAATTGTCCTCGATCTGCCCTTAATTATGTACAAAAAATTATTGTTGGCCGGTGTAATTAAATATTGGCCAAATAATCCTATCGAGAGATTATATCAAAAAAGTAAAAAATTAAAATAAATATATATGTATAAAACATAAGTCCATAGTTTTGTTTACCAGAAGATTTAATTGGTGTAGCTGGATTATTCCATTCAACATTTCCGTCGGACTGTGTAGTACCAACACCAGATTTTGCTAAAAAGCCGGAAAATAGGAATTATGAGTAAAAAATTTAGATGCACAACCTGAGACTTTATATATATTTTTATACTAACCTTTATATCGGGATTATTAATAATTTTTGTATTATTTAAGTTATTTGTTAAAAAATCATTACCATCTGTGACTATGACACTATTATTGCTAACACCACCACCACTACCAATAAATTTAACAGTACCATTGCTATCCATCCCGTAAGGATCATTATTTCGGATATCCAATGAATTACCTGAAATTAAGAATAATCTTATTTGTATAATTGAACAATTGTGTGCTGCTGGACTTATTACTCTCTAACTTCCTCAACCCCCCAAAAGCTTAGAATATCCAAAACTAAATGTTGTGAAATGAAAGTTAATGAAATTACGAAGAATTCGGCATTTGAAAAATTAAAATCGATTCACTGGTTCGCGAGCTATGAGCTCTCAAAGTTAAAGATGCAAAAATTCACAATAGATTTAATATGAAAAAATCATCGTTCCACGGTTGTGAGGCTCTAGCTCAAAAACCAAAATATCTTTAATTTTTCCAAAATTTATGTGGAGATTAAAGATCATAAACTTACGCTTCTTTTGGCATTTAAAAAATTCGAATCGTTGCAGCGGTTCGCGAGTTAAGAGCACTCAAAGTTAAGGTTGCAAAATTCACAATAGGTTTAGTATAAAAAAAAACCTGAGTTCCGCCGTTTAGATCCTGCAAGTCCCAAACCCCGATATTCAAAATGAAAGTGAATTCAAAATTCAAGCAGAGTTTGGCCGTAGAGGGGACAGAAACGAATGCTGCTGCCACAACACGAACAACCAGTGTGTGGGTTTGCAAAAACTGGTGTCCTGGAAAAAACCAAAAACAACCAATAAATTTATGAATTAAAATACCAGCTCTGCGACTCTTGCAGAAGGGGGGGGCAGGATAATTTATTCTTTTTATTTTTCTTTCATTTACCAAAACTCGAATTGCTTGAAGATTCCATTTCTATTTAGCTCAATTTTTTTTTTATTCATTCAGAAATTTTTTGCAGAGCTTTGCAGACCGTTAGAGAACTCTGCAGATTTATTCAGATATTTTTAAACCTTTGCAGAATTTTTCAGAATTTTGCAGAACTTTACAGATTTTTGAAGAACTTTGCAGAATTTAGCAGAACTTTACAGAGGTTTGTAGTTTTTTTGCAAATTTTTTGCAAATTTTTTTGCAGATTTTTTTGCAGATTTTTTGCAGATTTTTGAACCTTTGCAGAGCTTTGCAGTTTTTTTCAGGTTTTTTTTGCATATTTTTTAACCTTTGCAGAACTTTGCAGACCTTAGCAGAACTTTGCAGATTTTTTGCAGACATTTTGCAGACATTTTGCAGACATTTTGCAGATTTTTTGCAGAAATTTTGCAGATTTATTGCACACTTTTTGCAGATTTTTTTGCACATTTTTTCGCAGATTTTTTTCCGTAATTTTTTTTGGTTTTTGATTAAAAATTGTGTGAGTTGAAAAAGATTTCAAATTTTTACGCATCTGCGCTTAATTTTATTCTTCGTTTTTTTTTTTTTTGCCCTTTTTTAATCTGCCATCAAAGAGCTATCTGAGCTTAAAGTGAATTCTTGTCTGTTGGTTTACTAGTTACAGGTTTCGTTTTAGCGAAACCTTTTGCTAATCCTTGCAAATTTGGAATTCAAACGAAATCCAAAAATGATGCCATTTATCTTCTTTTCTTTTTTAAATAATTTTTGGTTTCGGAAGTTAGAACCTCACAGCCGTGGAACGGTGATTTTTTCATATTAAATATATTGTGAATTTTGCATCCTCAACTTTGAGAGCTCATATCTGGCGAACCGCAGCATCGATTTTAATTTTTTGAATGTCAAAAGAAGCGTAATTTCATGAACTTTCATTCCAACATAAGTTTCGATATTCTAGGAATTTTGGTTCGTGAGCTAGAGGCTCTCAACCAACCGAGGGCCTGAAATTAAGTTATTTTAATTTATTTATTTAATTTTTTATTTTTTTTTTTTCAGTTTTTAATTAACAAGGACTATTTTTATTATATTTTAGAATTAATTTTTTCAAAATCTGTTTGCCAAAAATTGTGCTTTCAATAAAGAAAATTGAATAATGGGAAATTCAATCTAACCAGAAAATGCCATCAACTCGTTCAAACATGGCGTCGTCGGCCAGAAAAGCCATATCAACAAGGTAAAAATTATTTTTTTAGTTCGTATGAAATTTTTTTGCGAATCTTTTGCGCGCCTAAGTCCCTTCACTTGAGCAATCATTTTTTTATTTTTTTTTTTTATTTTGTTTTCTCTCTTTAGATCTCAAGAAAATACTGGACACACAACAAAATTTGAATTAAATTCATCAGGTCGCAATAAAAGCAAAGCCGGCCCTCTTAAAATGAAAAAATGAAAATCAGTCCGGCTTTTGGGAAATTTAATTAAACAACATTCCATTGGAACAACAACAGCCTGAAAATGCTACACATATTGTCTCGGGGTAAATTATCAGCTCAAAATAATCAAAAAATTGTAACGCGTGCTGCTGCTAAATTACAATCAAGCTAAATTACAATCAAAACAACAACAATCGGAGCTACCAAAAAAGAAAATTACTCAGCGCCAAAAAATCAAAAGATGATACAGTGAGTTCAATTATGCTAAAGCTAAATAATGTGTTCAGAGAAGTACAAAAAATCAAACGTTCAACTCGTAGGATCTCAAATGAATTTTTGGACACTGAGACTGAGGCTCTAGAAGATGCGTAAGGATCATTATTTTATTCTTTATATATTTTTATATTTAATATTTAGTGCAATTTTTGTTTGGCCTTTTTTATTTTTATATATCGATTTTTATATATCGATTTTTATATATCGATTTTTATATATCGATTTTTATATATCGATTTTTATATATCGATTTGATAATTTTTTGAACATTTTTTAATCCAGTGTGCCAAAGTTCCAATGCCAACATTAACATTAGCCCGATATATTTTGGAGTTATCCTTAATGGATTACAGAACAACATTCCGGGATTCTCAACCAACCAATTCTTAATTCTGGTTTACATCGTAAGCAAAGGAAATTAATAAAACACTATTCTGTTAGCAACATCTGTTTTAATTGAGAACACAGGTTTTATCATAATTCATGTTTTTTTTATGTATTTTGTATTTTGTATTTTGTTTTGTTTTTCAATTAAATATAATTAAATAAATTCTTAGCATTTAAGTAAATATGGATCACAACAATAGAAAAATCAAACAATTCGATACGAATTGATACGAGTTGATACGAGTTGATTTAGAAGTTATGATCCTTTAATTAAAAAAAAAAAATAATAATAATAATAAAAAAAATTTGTATTTCGTTTTCCCTGCTAAAATTTCTTCACCAGTTTCATCGGTCACAAACACATGTAAATTAGTTTTGTTATGAATGTGTTGGTTTTTTTACATCTTATATATAAAAAAACTTGAATGTATTTACTATTTACTATAACGTACTGAGCAATAGTGAATCACTGGTGATTCCTTGGTGAATTTTTATTGAAAAAGTAAGACACATTGATAGCAATATTTTTCTTCAATTCTGTTATCTCACTTTAACACGAATTCCAACAAAACGTGTTAAAAAAATTTTTTTTGATTGGAAGAATCTAAAGTTTATTTTTAAAAATTTAAATAAAAAAATATAATTTTAAAATAATTTAAAAAAAAAATAAGAGGAATTTATTCTGAATTTGAGTAATAAACTAAAATAGTAGAGGCAGGTAAGAAATTTAGTTTATGCAAAGAGCACCTCAACATGAATTAAAAAATTAGTTGATGATGATCAAGACCAGACCTTTGAAGAAATTGACAATATGTTGCCTGTGAGATCAATAATTGAACTGGCTGATTTAGATGATCGAGCAAAGGAAGAAAATTTTAAATCAAAATTGGTAAAAATAAATACACAATAAATGTTATAAAATTTAATTTAAAATGTTATTTTTTTATTTGTTCTAGATAATATACCTAAGAAGATATAGGAGCGCGGATCAAAGCTGTGTTGACAAGGCACTACGGAAAATAGCGGTAGATTCTGTGTATATTGATTTCAATTTAAATGGTTATGCAGGCAAAAGAAGCCTAAATGCCCTGAATTTATTTAAAACAATTTTATATGGTAACAAATTATATTACTAATGTTAATAATTTTTAAATGGGTATATTTTTCTTTCAGATGCTTGTGGATCCCAAATGGGTGTTAATAATTTTGAAACGCAAATAAAAAAAAGTGTATTAAAAGCCCACAACAGGCATTGTAAGAACAAAAAAAAAACAATATAATAATTTTTTTCACTCATTTAAAAATCAAAGCGTTTGTCCTCGAACAAATTTTAAAGTTAGAATCGATATAAATGAAGGTATCTGGCCACCCACATTTATAATGCTTTAATTTTAAAATTTGTTCGAGGATCAACCAAATGTTTCATTTATTATTTATTAATAGGAAAAAAAAAAGTTAGGTAATGAAAGTGCAGTGAAGGTAAGTGATGAAAAAACAATGAACGTAGGTAGTGAAAAAGCAATGAATACAGTAGTGAAAAACTATTGAAGGTAGGCAGTGAACGTACAATGAAGGTAAGTAGTGAAAAAATAGTGAAGGTAGGTAGTGAAAAGCAAAGAAGAAAATAGTGAAAAAGTAGTGATGGTAGATAGTGATCACTAGTGATGGTAGGTAGTGTTCCTAGTGATGGTAAGTAGTGATCACCAGTGATGGTAGGTAGTGAACACTAGTGAAATACTAATGAATGTAAGCATGTTTTGTTTCATGTTAAAAGAGATAGATGTTTGTATGTAGTAGTAATTAGAAGGGGAAACCAATGAAATTTTGCCCAAGCCCATTCATAATTCACTAGTAAATTCATCGAAGAAAAAAACAAAGCTCACTGATGAAACAATGTGTTTCACTGCTTTTTGTTTAATAGGGTTATTTGATCTCAAAAAAATTTGAAGTCAAAAAACTATTATAATTTTGTAAAACTTCGACTAAGAAAATTTTGCATGTTATACATATATGTGTTTTATGTGCTGTTTCCAAAAATTAAACCACTTAAAATTTAGAGGCGAACTTACTTACTTACTCCTGTTACAAACTCATCTCTCATTGTAAAACAATATTTGTTCGTAAATTCTATTTTCCATCTTATTCGATTCTGGTGTGATATTTCGGGGCCAAAAAAATTTCTATCTCTCAATAAGATCAAATTGGTTAACTTTTTTTGAGGATTGCAATTCGGTAAATAAAATAATCCATACGTTGTTCGTTTAGATGCTATATCGTAAGGAGGTGGTTCTATTCTAATTTTCTTAGCCGATTCATACTTTAATTCAAAATTATGTTGTTCTTTATTTTCAATTTCTAATTTAGATAGCAATGATTTTAATGAATTTTGGAAATTTTCATCGTCGTTGGCATCATTTTTTGAAATAGTACTAGATACCCACTCATAAGCTTCTTTAATTTCTGTCTGATCATCACAGCACTGACGGAACATCATTCCAATTTCATTAAAATTTTGTGATAATTCGAATTTTATATTTTGATTGCGTTCATTTAATGACATCAATTGTGATTTTAATGAATCTAAGTTATTTTTTAAATCAGTTTCATATTCTTTCAGAATTTTTTCTTTGCAGAAACTTTCTGTTAATTTGTGGAGGTGCATCTTTTGATTATCCACTAATTTCTCAATCTCACGAAATTTTTCTCTTTCAATCTGAAATTAAAATGAAAAAAAAAAAACACACACAGACACACACACAAAATTTTTAATTAGAGAATAAAAAATATATGGAAAAACATTCTAATAATATTCATAACTCACTCTTCCAACGTTTTCCTCATCTATATCCTGGCAATGCATCTATATCCTGGCAATGTATTTTTTTTTTTTTACCTTCTACGAAGAGATCTCTGCTTCGGTCAACCGATCTGCTTCGACGGCGGTTCGACCCAGTCGAAGCTGTGCTCCTTTCCGGTGGGACCGCGTCGAAGCTGTGCGGCAATGCACATGGTTTGTCTGAAAAAGAAAATTATTTTCATTTGATTAAGATTTGTTTTATAAATATTCAATTTCATAACATACTTATTAAATTGAAAAATGCGGATTTATAATCCACATTTTCAGTGGGATTTCCAGCATTAAAATCCGACATAGATCTGCTTTGACGGCGGTTGGACCGCGTCGAAGATGTGCCTGCTGGCGATCCTGGCAATGCACATGGTTTGTCTGAAAAAGAAAATTTTTTTCATTTAATTCATTTGATTTCGGTGGGATTTTGACTATTAATTTCGGACAAAGAATTTTTTTTTGGATTTCTTAAATTTTTAATTTCGAAATGATTTTTTTTTTGTCTTTCGTCTTACCTTTAATTTGTTTTTCTCCTTTTTTTTTGTTTTTCAATTTATTTAATTTTTTTTTTTAATTTTTTTTTTTTCAAAGAAAATTTTTTATTTCATTTATTTTGTTTTTTTTTTTATTTTATTTTGATTTTTGATTATTGAAAGATTTGGCGCAACATTTTTTTTGATTAATTTTCTTGTTTGAAGTTTTTGAAATTAATCTTCTTTTGGTTTTTTTTTTTTTTATTTTTTTTGCGTTTTTCTTTTAATTAATTACAAAAAAAAAATTATTTTATTAATTTTTGAAATTTATTTTTTTAATAATTTTTTTTTTTTTTTTTTCTTTCTCTTCGTTCAAAATTCCCCCAAATTTAATAGAACTGATTAAAATTAGAAATATCAAAAAAAGAAAATGGCAAAGAACCCGTTTACAGAAATTTAAGCAAGAAGTAAATTTTTTAAATAAAAAAATTTCTTACGAATTTTCAATTATTTTTAATTCCTCATGGGATGAAAAACTTAAAAATCTCGATAAAGGCAATAAACCGTTTTGGAAAATTCCAAAAATTTAAAAAAAGAAAAATAAAGGCATACCACCTCTAACTCTCAATAATAATACTATTTACACCGATTTTGAAAAAGCTAATGGTTTTGGAAATTATTTCGGAAATAATCATCTACTTACTTCTAATTTTAGTAGCAATCGAACAGAAACTCTTGTTGCCTCAAGTTTACAACTTGTTAACGATAGTGCAGTAAACGAAATAGATTGTATAGAAATAAGAGAAATAAAATCAGTAAAAGAATTAAATCAAACAAAGCACCAGGTAAAGACGAAATTACAAATAAAATGCTTAAAAAAAATTTCTAATAAAACTTTCAATCTAATAACTAAAATTTCAACGCATGCCTTAAAATAAGTTACTTTCCAGATGAGTGGAAAATTGCTTCAGTGGTATGCATTCCTAAACCTAATAAAGCCACTGATAAAGTTGAGAGCTACCGTCCCATTAGCTTATTAAGTTCAATAGGAAAAATTTTCGAAAAATGCATAAAAAACCGTATTGAAAAAATTATTGTAAGCAAAAAAATTTTACCTAACGAGCAGTTTGGTTTCAGAAGAAATCACTCTGTCCACCATCAGCTATGTAGGCTAAAAAAGATTATTTCATCAAATCTAGGTAATAAAAACTCCACGGGAATGATTGTTCTTGATATAGAGAAGGCTTTCGATACAGTTTGGCATAATGGGCTCATTCATAAAATGTTTTCAATTTTTCCTACCTACGTAGTAAAAATAATTCAGAATTTTTTGCATAATAGAAAATTCCAATAATTCTTTCTCTAAACCTTTTATTATTCCTGCAGGGTTGCCACAAGGCAGTTCTCTTAGCCCTATTTTGTATAATATTAACACATATGATATTCCATGCCCTGATTTCTGTGACTTAGGTCTATTTGCTGACGACACTGCAATAATCTCATCAGATATATCACCTCAACAAATAATTCTTAACTTAGAAGTTGCATACCACGAACTAGATCATTACTTTAACAAATGGAAAATTAAAATAAATCCAAATAAGACACAAGCTATGTTTTTCACTCGCAGAAGAAAATCAATGTTCTTGCCCCAAAGAAACCTTTGCTTAAATTTAGCAGAAATTGAGTGGAACAATAATATTAAATATCTCGGAGTAATTTATTATTTAATTCTCATATTGACTACCTAATTAAATAAACTGACTTGGCTATTAAAATGTTATACCCCTTAGTATGCAGGAAATCAAAAATATCAAAAGATAGCAAAAACTTTTCAAATCCATGTTTCAAAATATCTTACTGTACGGATGTCAAGTATGGCACAGTTGTTCAAAATGTCACTTAAAAAAATTAAAAATTAAACAAAATAAAATTTTAAAAATGATTCTCAATGTTTAGTGGTATTCTAGAACGATTTCAATTCATAAATTTTCAAATACAATGCTAATCGACGTTAAAATTGATTTGCTCAATAAAAAGTTTTTAGAAAAATGTTTAAATTCAGAAAATGATTTGATTAAATTTATTATAGAATAAAAGATTATGATCACGATGTCGATATGTATATATGTTTAGTTAGACGTAGTTAGATAGGTTTAAGGTAGGTTTTCAATTGTTTAAGCATAAAAAAAAAAAAATCACAAAGTGGTTTTATATCCGTTTTTCCACTAACCGAAATAATATTATGTATAAAAAAATATTATTGTTTAATTTAAAAAAGTAAAAATATTAATTAGTTGTTTAGGATATAATATCATCCTTATCTCTTATAAGATTGAAATTTTGTATGTAATTATAAGTATTGAAGAAAATCATGGAATAAAATAAAACAATTTGAAAATTATTTTTTTTTTTCAAAGTTTTTATGGGTATAAAAATCCTGTGTACTGAAAAAAGTTTCTTTTTTTTTTTTTTGCTTTTTTTCTTTTTTTTTTTGCTTTTTCCTTTTCTTTTCTGATTTTTCTTCTCTTTTTTTTGCTTTTCTTTTTTCGGCCTGCTACAGTCGACTCGTTACAGCCGGCAAAGTGTGCACAAATTCTGCACAAAAAATCTGCCCAAAGTCTGCAGTGTTTTATTGAAAGAAACCCCTGGCATGGAGTTGTGTGGCAACACCTCCGCCTGCATCATGCAATTTTGGCAAAATATTTAAAAACTATTTATAATTATTATAAAATTAAAAAAAAATTATTTATAAAAATTAATTATAAAAGATTTATTGGGCAACACTTTGTGTGCAACAACAACACTATTTGCAAGAAACTGGAAGAATCGATTGAAACAAAATTTTGCAATTGTTGAATTTTCATGCTTTGTAAAAAATAAGAAGAAAAGAAAACAAAAACCACATAAAATTATCCCAAAAAGAACAAAATTTGAGCTCAAAATTTATATAAATAAAAAATTAAAAAAAAAAAAAAAAAACAAAATAAGAAAAAAAAATTGTTACTTACAACATAACTATTCTAAAACATCATAAAACTTTTTTGTTTTGTTATTTTATTTTTCTTCTTTTTCTTCTTCTTCTTATTCTTCTTCTTCTTATATATATGTCCAACTCGTTGTAACCGGTTACGAATGGTTAACAATGAGAATAACCATAATTTACCATGGTTAATCATAAAAAAAAATTAACGATGATTAATTTCATTCACAACGGTTTATCTAAAAATCGCAAACAAACATATTGTTTATAGTGACGTATTACACTATTAAAAATTGTAAAACTATATATTATTAAAAACTTTATTTTTAATTGTATCAATCATTTTTATTTAAAAAAATTAGTCCATTTCTCTTTAAAACATTAAAAAAAAACAAGAAAATAAAAATAAACATAAAAAATATCAAAAATATTGCAATATCGAAACTTTATAAAATAATTCAAATAAATAAACAAAATTATTAAAATATTTATTGCAAAGTACTTAAAAATAGGGCAAAAATGTATTTTTATTTAATTTGGTAAAAGTTGTTGTGAAAATTTTTAGTGCATTTTTCTTTATTTGGAAGAACTAAACTTCCAAAATAATTCCAAACCACACTTCTGAATTGTGATTTTTTTTTATCAAATTCAATTTTCATACAAGGATGATAAGGGATTTCAAAAAAGTTACCTTTACGTTGAAAGAAAAGAAAATAATTTTTAACAGTGTCCTGACGAGATTTTTTTTCTTGTTTTATTTAAAATATTAAAGATTTTCTTACCACAGGAAGAGTCCAGTGAACTATTCGAATCATTTGACAAATCCTCAAAAGTAGTCATTGTTGGTTTTTATTCAAATTTAAATTTATTTTAATTTTTTTAATTATCAATACAAATTTTCCTTTATTTTTTTTTGTTTACATATAAGCTTTTATTGATAAAAAAAAAGCTTACCGCACATAAAAATTACAGCAGCAGGATTTTTTTACTCTGCTTCCTTTTTATTTTTTATTTACTTTTTTGTTAATACCCATTCTAATGAACAAAAAAAATGTATTTGTCCTTTTTGTAGAATAAAAATCGACATAAAGTAACACTTACAAATAATTTTTAATTATTTGTAGTTAACCATGATTAGGGTTTCTGAAAAACAGTGGTTTTTAAAAAACAGCTGTTTGCTGTTTTAGAATTTTGAAAAAACAGCAGTTAACAGCTGTTTTACTGTTTTTTCATGTTTAATAAAAGTTCAAGTTAAATTTTTCTAAGCATGATTTTATTAAATGCTTTCAATTTTAATATAAATTTAACTTTGTATAATATTACTTCAAAAATACGAGTGATGATAACTACTTGTCAGAAAGACGTGTACAGAAGTTAGCACGTACTGAAAATTGTCCTATGTAAATTTAGCCTTTAATAACTTGAAATTGTGTTTACCAGGAGCTACTGCAGGTGATTCAATTTTCTCAAGCAATACATTAAGTTCGTTTTGTGGAGTTAAAATTTCACTTGTGGAATTATCGGCAGTTGTTTCAATTATTTAAACATCATTTACACAAAAAAGTCGAGATGCCAACATGCCTGCAAAATCTATTGTACCTCTCGATGTCGTGATCGTAGAGTTCTTAAGGCCGCATAATAAGTACATAACATCCAACGTTCATCAATTGGAATGTTCAAATTATCCATCAACTTCTTGCTAATTTCACTTTTAATTGAAGAGAGTTTCTCTAACATAAATTTTAATATTGTGCCAGCGCTCATCAGTGTTGAATTTTCTCTGCCAAGATTCTTAACAGCTAGTTTTACAGGCTTCATAGCCTCTAGGAAAAACAGTAAAAACAGCATTTCAAAAACAGCTGTTAGCTGTTTTTGATTTTTTTCAAAAAAACAGCTGTTTTACTGTTACTGTTAAAAACAGTTCAGAAACCCTAACCATGATTAACCATTATGAATAATTATTCACAATTAACCGATTATTCATGAATAATTCTAAACGCTGATGGTTTGCTAATTCATATATGGTAAAGTTGAATAAGCATAACTTTCGCTTATAGTAATACACCCCTGTATCTTCGCAAGGAACAGTTAATATTTTTTGGAAGTCAAATACAGCTGTTACTGTTTCTTCTTATTCCTTTGCTTTTAGTTTGTGTTGTTCTTTTAGCTCTCTGGCTTTTTGTTTGGAACAAATATGTAAATCAAATTAATTTTTTGCCTTCTGTTTATCTGCTTCATTCATGTTTTCATATTTTGCACAATCATTACATCTATCCTTTTTTGGAATGTAAAATGCAATATCGAAGTTATTATTGAATATATCTCGATATTGTCTTAGTGTAACAATATAGTTTTCGTTATATTTATCGTTTGTTTTAATCCATTCTAAATAAAGTCTGTACATTTTAGCTATATTCAAATCTCCATCTATGTATTTACGAGTTGTTTGCTTTCTTAAGTAATGTGACTCTATGGGTGCAAATGAGTTTACGTGATCTTCAACTAAATTTTTCCGAACTACAGCAATTTCTGAAATTTTTCTTGTAAACTTACCCCGGTCACCACCATGAAGTTTGTTATCTACAGGTTTCAATTTCATAAAAGCTGTTTCGACCATTTGTTGACTGATATTTAAGGTATTTAGAAATAATTTGGAACATGGTGGTGGCTGCAAATTTTCTCATTAATTCATCTTCTGGACTTGTTACTATTATTGTTTGTTTTGTGGTTGTTGTTGCTGCCGCTGCCGGATCTGGCTGCTGCTGTTGTGTTATAGTTGTTTTTGTTGTTGTTGTTGTTTCGATGCAACTACCATGGAAAGAAAAAAATTACTGTTAGTGAAGAAGTTTACTAACTCTGAGCCTGAGCTCCGAATTAATCCTGCTCTAGCGATTAAAACAGAAACTTAATAGCGCGAATACTTACTTATCAAAATTTTTGACAGTTTCAATTTTTGTTTCGGTATGTGCTTTAGACTGATCAACTAGATTAACATTCACTTCTAAAAAATAGAAAAAGAAAAAAAGAATTATTTTCAGATTTTTTGGGGCAATTTTGGAGGCCCCGCAACCAACCATCTATGTTATAAATTATATATGTAATATATTTATATATGAAATGAGTACTTAGTGCCCAGCTTTAGCTTTTTGATTAGTTTGCAAAATTTATGTATTTATGTTTTCATTCATTTACCATTCTGAGTTCTAAATATATTTTCGACAGCAGCAGCAGCAGGTTCGTCGTCGTATTCGTATTCGTTATTATATTCGTTATTTTTATTAATATGCGATTTATTTCTGCTGGTTCCCGACGTTATTAATTCATTCAATTCTTCTTCTGGCGATCTTTGATTTGTTGCCGCGGCATTGAGGTTTCAATTGGTGTTGGCGGTGGAATTGATTCTAGATTCTGATCATTTTTCATTTTCTCAACAATTTCAACTGAATTCTTAATTATTTGATCGACATTATCTGAAATGGAACATATAAATGGAAAAATGAAAATGAAACTGTGAGGGTTTTGGTTAGTGTGTTGTACCGAACGCTCGAAATGGTTTTTTAGTTTTTTAATTAAATTAAAATCAAAGTTAAAAAAGGCTTTGTATGAAAAAGCACACAGTCCTCGGAAATTCCGTACAGAGCCTGTTCGCGCTGTACGGTTGTTAAGAATTATGAGTGTGCAATTAGTGCTAGAAAAAGAAAAGTTTGAAAAGCATCCTCAGGCCCGTAAGAGAGTACGGTTAATTGAAAATGCTCTCACCTCTTATGCTGTCATCAAATTGTTCTCGAAACTCAGGATTATCATTGATTTGATCTCTAATTCTTGTTGTTGCTATTGGTGGCGCTGTTGGTTCTTGAAATTGAATACCAAAACTAGCACTTTTATTTGCAGCAGCACCACCATCGATTTTATTTGGTTGTTGTTGAAAACTTCGATCACCACTCAAATAGCTGTCATCAGCAATTGCAACTTTGGCCGGTGTTTTACGCTTCTGCAAATTCTTAGGCGTTGAAGTTAGACCATCGTGCAAGACCCCAGTTAAACATTCTTCATGCAAATTATCGAATCCCGACTGATCTATGTGCATTTTGGCAACGGCTTTCTCCATTTCATCTGTGACCAATTCTAAATTAAATATACATTTTTCAACGATATCGGAACGTTTGATTTTATGCAGTGCTTGCTCCAATTGATTTCCATTTGCCTGGGAGCCAGCTAATCGCAACCATAACCGTAGCATTACCATTGCCTGCTGAGTCGGCTTATTCGGATATTCCGAGCGTATTAATTCAATATCACTTTCTGGTATTTGGAGTTCATGGGCCAATGGCTCCCAATCGGCACCCAGTAAATTACTGATACCTCTTAATTGGATATCGGCTTTATGAATTTGATCGACACGCTTTAAGCCACCATTCAGCGTGAACATATGATGGTCGAGATTGCGTTGACTGGCATTCAAACTGTGACCGTCTTCGATAATGCGTTCACCGGCCAACGATACCTGAAGATTACATATCGGAGTTTGTGGTGGTTCACCTTTGGCAATTTTTGTTTCACTCATGAAATTAATTCGTCCATACTGTTCGTCTTCATTCTTAACCCGAACCATAAATGACAAACGATTCTCACGGAAAGCATGAAAACTCATTTGCAATTGTTCACCCGACTTTGCTATCGGTATTAAATTACCAGAGAATTCTAAATAGGTTTTCTGATCTTCTAAGACTTCGACACCCCGAGATTTTGCAATTTCCGAGAAATATTCTTGATGCTCCAAAGTTTTATCCTGCTTATCGTCGGTCATACAAAATACACTTATTCTGGCCTCGGATGTGCTTATCCGTTTCGCATAGACAACAAATTTAACCATAAATGGTACCTGCGTCATATATGTATAAAGCTCAGTCGCCATTCGACTTGCATCCGCAATATTACGGCAATCCATTAACCAGAATCTTGCCGAAACTGTTGTTGTGAACGAAACGCTATCTTTGACAAAAGTCAACGGGGTCGAACCGGTGACATCTTCCCAGACCGCACGATTCTGGCCCCCAGTTATAGAGCACAGCACCGCAGTGTCGGTGCATTTCCAGAATACTGATTGACCTTGAGCGTGTGCTCGCGGTGCCGGTATACTCAATGTGATGGCTTTATGGAATTTGCGCCGTCGCGGTTCGACAGTGACCACCGGTGAGACGGCAACTCCTTGCCCCAGTAATTTAGCACAACCATTCAAATCCACTGGTTGCGCCTGCAAACCAACACGTATTTTCTTTGTCAGTGCATTGCCCGGGAATATTGCCTGCACCTCTGGTACAGCTGTTGAGCTAATAGTACCACCGTCTGGTCCAATTTCATGAACTTCCTGACGAATTCTGGATACGACGGCAAAGAAATGCGGAAAATCATGTGTGACAATTCGATTCGAATGTAAATCTGTATCTAAATCAGCCCGAAGCGAATGATTCATTCAGTACATCCCGAATTAAATCATCATTATTGTGATCATTTAGAGTGTGTTCGCGCCAAGTCTCACCATTATCGGAGCGTAAAATTATAATTTCTCGTTCTTTTTCGCGAAGCGAACCAAAATGTGGTATTTCCAGAATTACTGGTCTAAAAATTTAGAGAAATGAGAAATAGAAAAAATTTGGGATTTCAATATTCGCAAGTTCAGAGAATAAATATATTCCTTCAACTATTTATTATACCGTAAGAATTTACCCGACTAACCAATGCTTCGCCTTCCATTAATGGTGGTGGATTTGATATACGCGGTGGTTTAACATAACGACATGTTATTCGTGTAGGTTGTGCGCATGCTTTTGGCGGAACAATAACATAAACTCCACTATGGCGGCATCCTCTCATAGCACCACCGCGAGCGTCCACCAAAAATGAAACCAGAAATCTGTAAGATTAAAAATTGAAAAATGTGGAACTTTGCAGCAGAGTAAGAACGTGTCAAATTTTTTGCTTACCCAACATGAATTGGTTGCCGGACAATATTAATATTATCTGTGGCCTTTATAATATAAGGATTATCGGCCAAAACTTCGTGATTAACATAGGATGGACCGTTGACAGTTTCATTGACAGCTATAAAAATACGAAAAAAAAAAAACTTGAGTTTAAGGCTGCGATTTAAGGATAGAACGGAACCACAGAACAATTAATATTATATTTCGCTTTATATTCGCTCTGGTGAGGTCGCAGCTTGAATATGCGTCTGTAATTTGGGATATGCCACATTATCAGATCTATAAATATCTAAATAAACGAATTGAGTTTGTCCAGAGAAAAAAAGATGCAAATACCCGTCACTTGCATGATCTAGAAACAGCACATTCGGAAACACTGCCTTCTCGAGGACATATTAGCCTTAGCAAAACCTAGAGAAATGATCAATGAACACCACGGGGTGGATTTAGCTCTATTATCGCCGCCTTGGTTATTGGAGTGTTAATGGGGTGGCAAAACGGTGTGAAACTGGAAACCCCTGTATGTCCAGGTTTCGTCGCCGTTTTGAACCAACCAACCAACCATGCATTTCAGAATCTTTGAATTTTTTTCTAGTAGTTCTAGTTCTTATGAGGATAAGCGTTCAACTGAATTTAGATTCACTTGAATGCAGAGAAAAGTCACTGCTAGTTATTGTTTATATTTGACTTATTTGACTTAACAAGATTGATTGTCCTGATTTTGGGTTGGTTTTAATAGTTATTTTAATTAATATTCCCGCTCGCAGTTTTCGCAGAATCAAAGTTTTTTTTAATTAATCTTAATTTTATCGCAGCACAGTTTATTTGAGTTCGAGCCTTTTGTCTAAAATCCAAGAAAGAAATTTTTTGTTTGTGCTATGCGAGCTGTAGATTTCAGTAGACTTATATAATTTTAGAAATTTAGAGTCGAATGATTTTTGATTAGTACAATAATTAATTAATTATTTACTTAAAATATATCAATTGTTCAAATCTTTAAATTTAATTTTAATTCTTCTATTTAATTAAAAAATTTTATAATTTCAAATTAATGTGTTAATGTAAAAATCTGTAAACGTTTTTCATATTCCTGGCTAGATGATAAACAAAATAAATAAATAAATAAATAAATAAATAAATTATTATTATTATTATTATTATTTAATTTCACATACCTTTCATATCACAATCATCGGTTGTATCATATTTACTTGAATCTGCTGCCAACATTTTGCCACCCTTCAAATCTTCCGTCACCATATATTTAATATATTGATTTTGATCGATATGTTCGTCGCCACCTTCGTCCTGAGAATCACTCATAAATGTCTCGTGCATTGATTCCGGTGCATAAATATGTTTTTCTTCCAGTGTACCGGTAACTGTATTTATATACTTGGTTTCGGTGACAATTTTTAATGTTTCAACGGCAGTGACATAACCCAATTTATTGGCAATACTTAATGGCGTTTGACCATTCTGTAGGGGATGGGCTGGCGAGAAAATCACAAAATGCAAATTAAGAAAATTGGCGAAATTCGGAAAATTCGAATATTGAAAATAGATTTTTATTTTTTTTTTTTTGGAAAATTGAAATTTAATGCAATTTTATTTTTTTGAATTTTTTTTTAATTTAATTTTTTTTTTTTTTGAATTTAAATTTAATGAACAAAAATCCGCTTATCTTAAGCCAAAAATAAAAAAGATTATACTAAGAATAATTTATACGTTTTATTTTTGTTTTTTTGTTTTTTTTTTTGATGAAAATGAGAGAAAATCCAAAAAAAAAAAAAACGAAAAACAGATTTTGGTCGATATTTATTTTGTTAGGGTTTGTTGGAACCAGAAAAAAATCTCCAGAATTTCCCACAAAATCCGCAGAATATCCCCAGAAAATCTCTAGGTAATCGCTAGAAAATCCGCAGAAAATCCCCAGAAATCCCCAGAAAATTCCCAGAAATACCACAGAAAATCCCCCGAAAATCTCAAGAAATAAAATCCATAGAAAAATTCTCAGAAAATCCCTAGAAAATCCCCAGAAAATCAACAGGAAATCCACAGAAAATCCCCAAAAATCCTGAGAAAATCTTTAGAAACTAATAATAATAGTTCTGTTAACTTCAACAGTCAAGAGTAGACTAAAAGAAAAAATCCCAAAAAAAAAAATAATTCCCCCCCCATGAGTAACAGGTTTTTAACACAAAACAAAAAAAAAAAAGAAAGAGTAAGAAAGAGTTTCGCTGTTGTGACTATGGAACAAACAACAGACAGTTTGATCTGAAATTCTTAAGCGGATTTTTTCAATTTTTTTCTCAGTGCAGTGATAATAAAATTAATAAACAATTTTTTTTTTTATTTTTTTAATTTTTTTTTTGGAGGCGTGAGATTCTATTTTTAAAATTTTGATTTTTTTTGTAAAGAAATTTTATATTTTGTAATAATTTTTTTGTTTTTTATTATTGACTATTTTTTGATTTTTATGATTTTTGTGATTTTTTAATTTTTCTGTTAAGGTGTCATCCAAGGAAAGAGTAGCACTAGTTTAAATATAAGAGGAAAACCCCTACAGGGCGTCATTAGCACCCTCATAATGAAATTAAGGCTCAACAGCAAGCTTGTTGTTCACTTGACTGTGGTTTCGCTAGATATTATAAAAATAGTGTTTTAAATATATATATAGGGTACTCACATTTGTCAATGCATTTGGATCTGCTTTGTGTGTCAACAGCAAATTAATTATCAATGTGTGCCCTTGCTGTGCCGCCTGATGCAGCGGTGTATAATAACCAATATTTGTGCTCATCTCAATATTAGCATCATTTTCCAACAGAAATTTAACCATATCAACTTAACCAAAGTGAGCCGCCACATGCAGCGGTGTGTAGCCGCCCATGGTGCGTTCATTAATTTTCGATTGATTTGCGAGCAAAATTCTGGCCACATCATATTTATCTTCCTGGGCACACAAATGCATTGGTGTCAGGCCATTTTTGGCCGCACAATTCGGTTCAGCACCATGCTTGACCAGCAATTGAACCATTTCGCAGTGACCCTCTTGGGCGGCCAAGTGAAGCAGTGTGAAACTGGACTTCAATTCGGCATTAGCTTTAGCACCGTATTGCAGTAAATTTGTTGCAATATCCATTTGATTCTTCTTGACAGCAATATACAAAGCGGTGTGACCATTTTTGGCACACGATTTTGATGATCATAATGGGCGGCGACATGCAGTGGCGTTACACCATTTTTGCCTAAGTAGGGGGAAATAAAAGAAAAAGTCTCGTTTAATGTCGTCACAAAGTGTGTCGGCCACATAAGACAAAACAACTACTACTGCTACTACTACCTACCTTGCGCATCGACAGTAGCACCTTTTTGTAACAATAACTGAGCCACTGGGACATTGCCATATTTCGCTGCCAAATGCAGAGGTAGAAACCTTTTTTCGTGGTCGCATCAACATGAACATTGTGCTCCAACAAAACGCTGGCCACTTCATCCTGACCCTCTTTGGCGGCAATGTGCAACGGAGTGTACAAATCTTTTGTTTTTGAATCAACATTTGCACCGTGTTGCAGCAACAACATAACTATATCAATATTTCCCAATCTTGAAGCCACATGCAATGGCGTTTGGCCTTCGCGAGCTTTCATATCCACTTGACTGCCGTTGCGCAATAAAATCCGTATTATATCAGTTTTATTAGCACGCGCCGCCAAATGCAATGGCGTCTCGCCGCGAACTGTCGATGCATCTGGATTTGCATCATGTTGCAATAAATAAATTACAATATTCATGCAACCCATAAAACTGGCCACATGCAACGGCGTTAGACCGCTTTCTGTTGTAGCACTAATACTGGCCTTATGTTTCAACAGCAATTCAACAACTTTAATACGATTCTTCTTGCAGGCGATATGCAATGGAGTGAAACCATTCAGGGCCCTTGCATTCGGATCCGCCTGATGGTCCAAAAGTAATTTAGCCACCTTAACATGGCCACAGTGTGCTGCAACATTTAAAGCGGTTAAATAATCGACAGTTACTTCGTCGACCCGGGCAAAATGTTGCAATAAAATTCGGGCTGCCTCGTCGTGCTCACCCTGGGCGGCCATATGCAGTGGCGCCAATCCAATTTTTAGTTGTCGACTGTATTGGTGCAGAGATTTTTAGCAAAATTTCGATTGCTTTATCGTGACCACTGCGGGCGGCACAATGCAACGGCGTCAGGCCATCTCGCGTTGTTGCATCAATTTTTGCATTCTTTTCGAGCAACAAATTGATAATATTTGTCTTGCCCCATTTGCAGGCAACATGCAGCGGCGTTATATTATGTTTGGCTGTGTAATTGACATTTGCACCTTTGTCTATCAACAGGTTAGCTATATCGACATTACCGTAGTGGGCGGCTATGTGCAATGGTGTGAAACCAGATTTCGATACAATATCGGGATTATGTTCATTTTCTAGGAGTAGTGCTGCCGCTTTGACATCATCTTTCTTGGCGGCTATATGAAGGGCGGGCAAACGAACTTTACCCCTGGAATCACTTTCCAATAATACTGCGACAACTTTGTCATGTCCCTGCTGCATTGCAACAGCTAGTGGTGTGAAGCCGTCCTGTGAAGGGATTTTGGTTTTTGGTTTTTAGATGAGCAAGAGTATGAGAAAAAGGATTTGTTTTAGGGGACAACAAAGAAATTATTTTCCCCTCAAGCTCACTCTAATTTTGAGATAGCAATAGTCAGCAGGCAGTTCAATCTTCAATCTGACGACGGTCAGTGAAACCTACCAGGGACAAAACTACCGCTGTGATTTTGAGAGATCAGTAAAGGGTCGACAATGAGAAATTCCCAAAGCCTTAGGCCTTTACCTTGGGGCCATAAATGAATTAATATCTGGTTAAAGAACAACAACAACACACAGACACAAATCAAATCAAATGTATACTACAAATATATCCAAAAAAACCAACCTCTGTGGCCAACGATGGATTAGCACCTTTAGCTAGCAAATATCTAACACATGCATCGTGATTCTCTTGTGCTGCCATATAGAGTGGCGTGAATCCGTTCAGTGATTGTACATTAACATTAGCATTATATTGTATTAATAATTTGATGACATCTTTTTGGCCCGCCAGCGATGCAATATGCAATGCTGTATTACCTTTTTTGTTGCATTATCAACAAGAGCACCACGTTTCAATAGCTCACTAACTATATCGACATAACCATTTTTGGCAGCTAAATGTAATGCATTTAAACCATTCTAAATTTTAAAAAATGAGAAGTTATATATATATATTGCATATGCATAGTCCCTATATAGTTTCTACTTACTGCATTGCATGTATTTAAATCAGTTACTTGACGACTTTCAATAAATTCGAAAACTTTTTCATAAGCACCGCTGCGGGCAGCCCTTAGAAATGATATGTTTGCATCGGCCTGCACCGAAAAAATTATCTTACTCGTGGTTAGTATAAAGTGACGTAGGGATATTCGTTTTCTTGTGGCTAGGACAAAAAATTTCCACTCTTTTAAAAGTTGTAAGAAGTACATTTTGTTCTTTGCAGACCATTTATGTACTCTAACCTAGAACGATGTATTTTAAGTGAGTATAATTAATTTGGAAATTTTTGAAGTGTTCGAACTACTACTGAGTACAATATAGTTGACAAGAATACATTCTACTTATAAGAATATTGTTATGGTTTAAAATGTTAGCCGAAGTAAGGATATTTATACCTTTTTTAAGTTCATTATTATTGACGTACGTTGATTAAAATCCTTTAAGAAGCAAGCTATATATTTGTTTCAGACATAATATATTTGATACAAGTGTGAAAATGACATTGAACTTAAAAGAATAGTATTATATTCAGTTGAAAATAAACTTACAATAACTAAAATATATTTGTTATAAAAATATGATGATATTGAGCACATAGCTAAATGTCTCAGAATAAGTACATTATACTATTAAAATTTTTATTGTATTTGATTCTACGTCGCGATTATCCTTGAAGCTAGGATAATGATGTTAATGCAAAACCAAAGTGGTACTAGTTCCAATTTCAAATAAACTTATAGTAATTACAGTAAATACTTGTTATGAATCTATTATAATATTATAATCATACATAAATGTACTTATTTTGAGTACATAATTGTTTAGAAACTAGGATAATATTCTTAATGCAAGCTCAAAGTTATACCAGCCACAAGCTTTTTGCGCAACGATATACTTATTAAAAAACGAAGTTTACTTACATTTCATTCGTTCCTATAATGGTATAATATAGAATACACATTTTTATAGGAACTAATGGAAATTCCATTCTTTTTGAACGATAACTTCGTTCCTAATAAGCACATTTATACGATGTATCCTTCTTATTTCGCAGTGCCATGAAATGAATAAAAAATTAAGTATTAATTTCATAATATACATAATATAAAACAAATATATTCTTGAAATAATAATAACAGTAAACACTCTTCGAATGGCAATAACTAAATATGGCTTTAATATTGTTATTTTAAATGATTTTCAAATTTACGCCTAATAGATTACTCTGCATTAACGTTATATATATTTTAGAAATATTCTTTTTAAATTAAGAAAATGTAATGCCTTCGATGGAAGATACAGATAAGAGCTACAAACCTAAAAAAAAAGAGTTTAAATAATAAATAAAAATATTTTTATATAAAAAGATATAACAACCATTTTATTTATTCTTTTGTCTTGTTCAACAAAATATTAATTTTGGTTATATACCTTGAATCGTTTTTTGTGTTCATAAATTGGTAAATCAAAGCATATAAATTTTTTTTCAATTAAATATTATCTCTTAAAGCTAATATCTATTTATTCCGTAAAAAAATATAAAAAAACGTTTTAGAAATAAAAAAAAATTGTTTTGAAATTTAATAAAATCATCACAGCATTATAAAACAATTTTTCATTGCTTCAAATATAAAATCATAAAAATAATCTTTAAACCAAATTCAGTCTCAGATACTTTTCAAAGTATTTTTCATTTAGATTTAAGTCTCAATACTACAAAATATTAATTCTTAAATGCTAACAGTTTACACTGGTTAATTTTTATTGTTATTTACATATATTTCAATACTACATATTTCAAAGTATTTTACATTTAGCTTTATTGTAAGATTTTAAGTGCACTGGTTTATTTTCAGTGTTATTAAATTGACATTATGTATTGTCAAATTAAAACTTATTTCTATAAAATTATTTAATCCCAAGGAAAATAGCACCATAAAAAATATAAGAACATTTTTTTCAAATAAGTTCATTGTATTTCATTCGGAAACAATTAACCAAAATTTAAATTCTAAAAGTATAAAAATGATCATCAAATCCAAAGTTCTTTAGTTTTTGACAACAAAAAATTATTTCATTATTTTTAAGGAAAATATTTTTTATTAAATTGAAAATAGGTATTTCATCAATGCCAGTACTTGACTGAATAATGCCATTTATAATTAATTCGTTTTCTTCTTTTTCTACCCAATTAGCTTTAATATTTTACTATAGAACGGTAATTTCTCTTAATTCCACAAGCGGAATACTAACATTATTATCCCGAAGACTAAATTTGTTATTACAATTTGAAATTGATCTAGCGGAGCTAAAAATATAGGTCGATGTTTCACTAATTTTCCACTATCCCGAGCGATTTAAAAAAAAAAAAATTCTGAAGGAGTTTTCGCTTCCAGAATAAAATTGAAAAATGAATTTATAGATTAGAGATTTGATTTTATTCTATTTCAGTAACAGCAGAATTTTTTTAATTTGGTTGGTCTAACAATCAATTTTTATTAATTTTTTTTTCATGATTTAGAATGTGTGATCTAAAAGATGTTTTAGATGTGTACTTTCTCAGGCAATGCCGAAACCACTAAATACAGAAGCTTTTTTCTTGGAAATGCTCCGTTTCGGAGATTTGGCCCCTCAAAATTTTGATACATTTTTCTATTGAAATTTTTTTTCCTCCGAAATATATAAAAAAAAAAAAAAAAAACTAAAATTAGCCAGATGTGGCAGAAACTTGGTGAGGAAGTCGAGGCGGTTCCCAAATCACCAAATTCAAACATTTTTTTCTCGGAAATGCACCGTTTTGGAGATATGGCCACTCAAAATTTTCATACATTTTTCGACGGCAAAATTTTTTCTTCGCCGAAATATAAAAAAGAAACCAAAAAAAAAAACATAAAATATGAATCGCCAGCAATTCATCGCCAAGCAATTCATCGCCACCGGCGGTGATGAATTGTTGGTGATGGATTGCTTGGCGATGAATTGTTGGCGATGAATTGCTGGCGATGAATTGCTGGCGATGAATTACTGGCGATGAATTGCTTGGCGATGAATTGCTTGACGATGAATTGCTTGACGAAGAATTGCTAACGTTGAATTGTTGGCGATGAATTGCTAGGCGATGAATTAGCCTAGATTCAATTTTACAGTTTAAAAAATGTGAATAACTCGTTCAAAAACACAAAGCAAATGAATTGTAGCAAAATTTGCTAACTTAAAAACGTGAGGAATAATTTGAAAAGAATCTACTATCGAATATTGCTATATCAATACGGTCACACGAACAGATATTAAAAAGTAAAAGTATGAGCTATTTATTCTTTCTTTTACAAAATAGCTAATTTTGATAAAATCATCCACCAGTTCGATTTTATCAAACAGTATGTATATCATAGAAGTTTCAGTACAATAAAAAAATATGTGAGTCTCGGGACACACGGAAGAAGTGAAACTTCATGGCAAGTAGTATTTTCTGGGAAGGCTAAAT